>PVLA01003159.1:155310-226776 GCA_004027455.1 Hydrochoerus hydrochaeris
ACTTTTCAGCACAAACCCTCAAGTCAAGAAGAGCTTGGAGTGAGGTATTTCAAGCCCTGAAAGAAAACAATCTTCAACCCAGACTGATGTACCCAGCAAAACTTTCATTCAAATTTAATGGAGAAACAAGATACTTCCATGACAAAGAACAACTGAAGAAATTCATGTCCACCAAACCAACCCTAGAAAGAGTACTGAAGGACATACTAGACAGAGACAAAAATGACCACAATCTCCAAAACAACAACAGAAAGAAAAGTCCAGGTAGGATAAGCAATTAAATAAGATGAAAAGCAGAAAGAAACAACTGGAACATAACATGGCAAAGTTGAGGAAGCACATATGAGTGCCATCCATAAATATAAAGGGCCTCAATTCACCTATAAAAAGAAATAGATTGACAGAATGGATCAAGAAACAGGACCCCACAATATGCTATATACAAGAAAAACATCTGACCCAAAAAGAAACTCATAGATTAAAAGTCAAAGGATGGAAAACAGTATTCCATGCAACAGGAACCCAGAAAAAAGCAGGGGTAGCTATTCTATTTGCAGACAATGTGAACTTCAAACCTAAAATGATTAGAAGAAATAGAGAAGGTCACTACATACTTATTAGTGGTAAAATTCAAGAGGAAGAACTAACAATTATAAATACATATGGGCCAAATACAGAAGCACACAACTATATAAGACATATACTAATGGACATGAAAAACCAAATACACAAGAATACAATTATAACAGGAGATCTTAACAGCCCGTTGTCACAAAGAGATAGATCCAGTAGACAAAAAGTCAGCAAAGAAATAACAGAACTGAATCATACCTGTGAGCAATTGGACTTAGTAGATGTTTACAGAGTGTTCCACTCAACCACATCAGAATACACATTCTTCTCAGCAGCACATGGGACATTCTCCAAAATAGACCATATATTATCCCATAAAACATTCTTAAGTAAATGCAAAGGTATTGAAATCATACCATGCATAGTATCTGACCATAGTGCACTGAAATTGGGAATTAATGGCAAAAGAAATTGTAAAGCCTGCATAAATACATGGAAATTAAATAACAGCCTTTTGAACAACCAGTGGGATACAGATGAAATTAAAGAAGAAATAAAACATTACCTACAATTCAATGAAAATATAGAAACAACATACTGTAATCTGTGGGATGCAATGAAAGCAGTCTTAAGAGGGAAATATATCGCAATAAACTGTCATATCAAGAAAACAGAACGAGCACAAATAAACAACCTAATGCTCCAATCTCGTGTCTAGAAAAAGAAGAGCAAGCTAAACCCAAAGCTCATAGAAGAGAGGAAATTGTAAAGATTAGAGCAGAAATCCATGCAATTGAAACTAAAAAACAATACAAAGAATTAATGAATCAGAAAGCTGGTTTTTTTGAGAGAATTAACAAAATTGACCAACCACTAGCTAACCTTATCAAGAGAAAGAAAGAAAAAACCCAAATTCATGTAATAAGAACTGAAAAGGGAGAAATTACTATATATCCCATGGAAATTCAAAAGATCATGAATACCTACTTAGAAAATCTCTACTCACATAGAGTGGAAAACATAGAGGAAATGGACAGATTTGTAGAAACATATGAACTACCAAAGATCAAACAAGAAGATATAGCAATTTTGAACAACCCAATATCAGCTATTGAAATTGAAAATGTAATTAAAAACTTACCAACAAAGAAAAGCCCAGGTCCTGATGGATTCACAGCTGAATTCTACATGAAATTTAGAGAAGATTTGAGGCCAGTACTCCTTAAACTCTTCAATGAAATTGAGAAAAAAGCAATCCTCCCTAAATCATTTCTGGAGGCAAGTATTACTCTCATACCAAAACCAGAGAAAGATGCAACCAAAAAAGAGAACTATAGACCAATCTCACTAATGAACATTGATGCAAATATTCTCAACAAAATACTGGCAAATAAAATACAGCAAATCATCAAGAAGATTATACACCATGACCAAGTGGGGTTCATTCCATGAATGCAGGGCTGGTTTAACATACACAAATCAATAAACGTAATACACCACATCAACAGAGCCAAAAACAAAAACCACATAGTCATCTCAATAGATGCAGAAAAAGCTTTTGACAAAGTCCAACACATGTTCATGATAAAAACCCTTCAGAAACTTGGAATACATGGTGTCTACCTCAACCTTATAAAGGCCATCTATGACAAACCAACAGCCAACATTATACTAAATGGACAAAAACTGAAAGCTTTCACTTTAAAACCAGGAACAAGACAAGGATGTCCACTCTTACCACTCCTTTTCAACATAGTTCTGGAAACTAGCCAGGGCAATCAGACAAGAGAGAGAAATAAAAGGAATAAAGATAGGAAAGGAAGAAGTTAAATTATCACTATTTGAAGATGACATGATACTCTATATAGAAGACCCAAAAAAACTCCATTAAAAGACTGTTAGAGGTAATAAGCAAGTTCAGTAGTGTAGCTGGATACAAAGTCAATGCTCAAAAGTCAATAGCATTCCTATACACAAACAAAAAACTCACTGAGAGAGAAAATATGGAAATATCCCCCTTTACAATAGTATCTAAAAAATTGAAATATTTAGGAATCAACCTAACTAAAAATGTAAAAGACCTATATGCTGAAAATTATACTATGCTGAAAAAGGAGATTGAAGAGGATATTACAAAATGGAAGGACTTTCCTTGCTCTTGGTTAGAAAGAACCAACATTGTGAAAATGGCCATACTCCCAAAACTGTTATGCAGATTTAATGCAATCCCAATCAAAATACCATTGACATACCTCACAGATTTAGAGAAAACACACCTAAAATTCATTTGGAAACAGAAGAAACCTAGAATAGCAAAGGCAATTATAGGCAACAAAAGCAAGTCAGGAGGCATCTCAATTCCTGACTTGAAACAGTATTATAAAGCCACAGTGATAAAATCAGCTTGGTACTGGCAAAGAATTAGACCTGAGGATCAATGGAACAGATTAGAAGATGTGAGCACAACTACAAAGACATTCAGCTGCCTGATATTTGACAAAGGGGCTAATTATGTGCACTGGAAGAAGGATAGTCTCTTTAATAAATGGTGTTTGAAAAATTGGCTCTCTACATGCCAAAGACTGAAACTAGATCCATGCATGTCACCATGCACAAAACTAAAGTCTAAATGGATCAAAGACCTCAATATTAAAACAGAAACACTAAATCTACTGGAAGATAAGGTAGGTAGAAGTCTTGGAGACATAGGGGTAGGCAGAGAATTCGTGAACCAAACACAAACTGCACAGGAAACACTTCAAAGAATCAACAAATCACATTATTGAAAAGTTTCTTCACTTCAAAGGAAATCACCAACAGAGTGAAAAGAAAACCAACAGAGTGGGAAAAAATTTTAACCAGCAACCCCTCAGACAAAGGACTTGTGTCCAGAATATATAAAGAATTGAAGGGCATCAAGCCCCCCAAATTCAAAGATCCTCTCCAAAAATGCACATCTGAGATGAACACACACTTCTCAGAGAAAGATATACAAATGGCAAATAAATACATGAAGAAATGTTTGCCATCACTGGTCATTCAAGAAATGCAAATTAAAACAGCATTGAGATTCCACTTTACTCTGGAAAGAAAAGCTGCCATCAAGAAATCAACTGATAACAAATGTTGGCGAGGCTGTGGGGAAAAAGGAACACTGCTCCACTGTTGGTGGGAATGTATGGAGAATTCCATATGGAGAATTCTCAGAAGACTAGGATTGGAAGCCACATTCAATCCAGCTATCCCTCTCCTGGGCATTTTCCCCCAAAAAACTGAAAAGTTCATATCACAGTGATATATGTGCACCCATGTTCATAGCTGCACAATTTGTGATAGCTAAATCCTGGAAACCACCAAGATGCCCATCAACTGCAGAGTGGATGAAAAAGATGTGGCATTTTTATACAATGGAATATTACTCAGCTATAAAAAAGGATGACCTTGAGGCCTTCATAGGCAAATGGAGACAACTTGAGACTATCCTCATTAGTGAAATAAATAAGAATCAGATTTCTAAATATCATAAAGTGTCTCTAGTTTAAAAAGTAAATAAGAACTACAAGTGTAATAAAACCAAAATGTGTAATTGCTATTGTAAAAAAAAGAAAAGAAAGTGCTCTAAGGGATATAACTGCATGTAAATTTGCATGTGTAAAATAGATGACCATATTGATGAATCTTTGTTGGATCTTTGAGCAGAACTGTTTGTAGTTTGACTGTTTGAATATTTACTATGTACCCTTTAACTTTGTAACTTGAACAACTACATCCAAGATAACAATATGTAATTTACAAATTACTGATTTCTTAGTGGGGCTTTTTCTCATTCTCCTTTTTTTTTCTTTCTTTTAGAATTCTGTATTATTGCTACCCTTTTTTTTCTTTTTTCTTCTCTTTAAATAAAATTTTAAAAATTAAAAAAAAAAAGAAATACATTTAACCCCCCACAAAAGGTGGTTTATAGACTGCAAGTCAAAGATGAGAAAAAAAATGCTCTATGTGACAGGGAACCAGAATCAAATTAGGGATAGCTCACCCATCAGCTGCAGATAGATTAGAAAGCCATGAAACTTATACATTGGAGAACTCCTCAGATGTAAGGAAGGAAAACCTTGAGGCTCTTGTAGGTAAATGGATACAACTTGAGACCAAGCTCAGGGGTAAAAAGTTTCAGAACCACTTAGGTAAATAGCGGGTTGCCTCCTTAAGCTAAAAACTAAAGGATTTAGTGGGATACAAAATGTACGATGTACCCTGGGAAAGTGAAAGGGGAAGAATTGTCTAAATAGGGAAGGCAGAGCACATTGGTAATCTTGTATCATGGTTTGAAACCAATATTCCTTTCATCTCTCTGTTTAATTTGGTTCTGTTCTGTTCCAGTTTATCTACTTGTACTAGATTTGAGGGCATAGACAGGTATTCCAAAGATAGCAGGATATACTATGGTAACCATTTTTAATTTCCTATTAACTTAATATCAAACTCTGTATTGCTTTCACTGCCTTGTTTTGAATGATTTTATTTGAATCTGTTATGTTTGGTAGTATCAAGTCTGAGAATATAAGCAATTACTCTGAAGACAATAAGAGTCACTATGATACCATTCTGGTTTGACTACTATCTCCTTTTGAAGTCCTATAATTTCTTCAATGTTTTGTTTTTATTGACTTTTTTCTGTATTGCTGTGTTCAGTTTTATTGTGCCTGATGATATGGGCAATTCTATTGAAGATAACAAGAGATATCATGGTAACCATTGTAGATCACTTTGTATTGTGGTTTTAAGCTGTGTACTATGTCCATCATTTTGTTTTGAATGACCCCATTTTTTTCTTCTCATTTGGTTTTATTCTTTTCAAAATAAAAAAAATTAAAAAAATAAAGTATTGGGAAATACATATACAAAATGTGTTTGACATGTCTGGAATACTAAGATCTATGACACACTCCTTTTTGTATCCTCATGAATCATTTCACAATTGAAAGTAAAACCTATTATATCAATATACAGTGGTATTGCATTTCATAGACTTCACTTTTTCTACAATTCTGGGGAAGATGATTGCAGTTGTGTTTGTGCAGGGAAAATGGCTAGAACTATGTTGGTCACACATCACAGAATTCATGAACAGAAACAAAATTTTGCAGAGCACTTCTGTTTGCAAAATCAATTGTTTGTGAACAGAAGGATTTGTGCACCAAGCTATTACTGCATGACTAAGTTTTACACCATTTAAATAAACAGTATATTCCTATCTGTGATTAAGCAAAAAATAAGATATTGATTGTTGTTAGTTACACACTTTTATTCACAAATAGGAGACAGAGAAAGAGAATAAACAAAATCTGAAGTGCTAATAGATATTCATACATCTGTAAAGATTTCTTGCAGTGCTTGAGGAAGAGAGTTTGATGGTATGTATGGAAATTACTGCAGTCAAGGTAGTACTCTTTCAAAGTTGACATTTTAAAGGATAAATATAATAGTGATTCCTTATTACATCACCATTACATACAAAGCTGAAAAGAATTATGATCAAACCTTATTTTATAAGTAAGACAAATTTGGATTAATGAGAGAAATGATAAATCTGAATTCATACAACTATTAAGTAATGAACCTTTAATCTAAACTCAGGTCTTTATCCACAATTGTGATTTCCTCAATATTTTACATTTCTTTAAAAACTGGACATAGTTTTGGTGTTTTAATAGTGACCATGTAGATAAAGTGTTTCACAAGAGAGCACATGTATGTATAATGCAACTAAAATCAGACACCAGCGATTATCTATAATTCCTTTTCATAGCTGTCAGGAGTGAGGTAACACAGATACTATTTAGGCATTGTATTTTTATCCTATTTGATAAAATTTTCACTTAACAAAATACATGGATAATATTCTACATGGAAACCTCAATATACTTACCACTGAGGAATGCAGGTGTCCAGTCTTTCTACAATCTTGAGACACCTATCAAAGCAAGAAGAAAAGGCAAGTTTGCACATTCACAACCTATACTTGTATTGGAATTGAACATTCTTCACTTATTATTTACTTGCCTTCAAAACCTGACAGTGTTTAATCACATGTCAAAATAGGTAATTATTTAACAGATACCGTAAAGCACTACCATTCAATTTATATATTCAATTCTTAAAGGTTTGTCTTTATGTTTCATTTCACGTGCAGTTCATTTCTTGGACTTTTTATACCAATTATACATCAATTTACTCCATTAAATTTTATAACTTTTTTCTAAATAGTGAAGGATGAAAACAATTATCATATTTTCTCTAAAACCACAAAATCTTAGATAAGAGTACAGGTATGTATCTGAAAGCACCCATGTCTCAGAGTTTTGCTTGTTATTTTGAGGTACAATTGCACCTATCAGTGTTAAACTATGTAAGCTGTTTGGCCACATGCATAAGCAATTTGTTGCTGTTTTAAAAATTATCTTTCTTCAGAGTGATCATTGTTTGATATACATTGATTTAGTTATTATAAATAAAAACAATTCATGTGTCCTAGGTGGTATATTTTAACTATTTCACATAGTGTCAATGACTAATCAAGGAAAGAGTAAAAAAGAATGTGATATCTCAGACAAATCCAAAGAACTGCTCTTTGTGGAAGCTAAGGATGTCATGAGACTCATCATTCCACAGTCTAGTCAATGACTCCTCATAGTGGGAAAGTCAATTTCAAAAACTCAAAATTAGATTCTTGTGATTCAATCTGTTATGGGATAATATCTTGATGTCCCTCCAAAGCCTTGTGTGCTCACTGGTGGGGTTTTTGTGAAATGATTGTATTAAGCAGGTCTGATGGTTATCATGAAGAAGTCCACTGATAAGTCTATAAAATTAAATGTCATTTGGGAATGAAGCCTTGTTGGAGCAGATGGATTACTGGGGCTGTGGCCTGGAAGGGTTCATCTCCCTCCTTCCTCTCTTGTTCCTTCTCTCTGCTTCTGGTCATGAACTGAGCAAGTCTCTTCTGTTATTACTGTCTGCTACCCTATGGTGGAGCCAGCCAACTATGGACTGAGACTTTTTACAAACTGAGGCTGTCAACCTTTCCTCTTCTAAGTCATGTGTTTAAAGTATTCTCTCTGGATGACATAAAAAGTAACAAAGGCAGAATCCTATTATCTATTGGTGCCTTTTAGTTATTATGACAGAGGGTAGTGCCTTTATAACTTCTTTAACTGTATATCTTTATTTTTTATATAAAATTCTCTCTTGTATGCCCCTTTATTACAGTTTGAGTTACTTCATCATGCATCAATAAATGCCTAGAAATTATTACATAAAGACCAATAATATCTGCATTAATTGTCCCTGTTACAAAATCCATACTTTCAAAGAAAAACTCTCCCAAATACTATGTTCTCACATGAAAATCCAATATTACACAAATATTTGTTGCTTTGTGGTAAGCAATCTAGACTGATCATGATACAACTGATTGATAAGGAATGGCAATAGACAACCTAGTGGTCTGAGAATTCTATAAGGTTGAATGTATAAAAAATTCATTCTCAGTGGTGCCTAATTTTTTGTAATTTTAGAATATAATCTCTTGCCAAATCTACAAGTAAACTTTTTAAAATGAGTTGCTGATATTCTGATCTCTAATGTCAATATATGATAAATAAAGACATATTTGATAGGCTGCTAAATATTACTCTTCAAATCTGTTTCTAGAAATACAGATTTCTTAAATTTAATCTTAGGCTTAATGAACCTGGTAACTTTGATATGATAACTTCTCAAGTTAATATGTTAAATCCAAATTGACTTATTCTTTATAGGGACAAATTTGTTCACATTTAAATTATGCATCACAATGCATAAAAATATGCATCACAATAGAAGCTTATTATTGGTAGCTCTTATACACGAGAGTCTTTATTTGATCCCATTCATTCCATGATTTGAAAAGAAAAGAAATAATTATCTCAACATGTAATGCTCATATAGCTAGTGATAATTTCCTGCAAATGATTTTTGAGATCAGACATTCAATTCATTATGTATGAATCACTGTTCTCTAAATGAATGGCCCAATCCTAGGTATTTTAGAGTATAGAGCCACTTTTAATGTCTTAGTCCATTTTGTGCTATGAAAGAATACTCAATACTTTACAGAGGATTTGTAAAGGAAAGAGGTTCAAAGGTATAGACCTTTGAACTACTGGTTTCTGGTTAGGATCTCATGGCAGATGGCACATGATGACAGATGTCACATGACAAGACAAGAAATAAGAAAGGGAGCCAAGGAGGATAGAAATGCTTTCTAAATTGTCACAAAAAGAAAAAAGTCAATCTCTCTTAAAGACTTAACCTTAGCTCCATGTTTTCTCATTTATTGTGAAAATCTTCATTTATTTTTAATACCGTGTGTAATTGATATACCTATGACATTATACATAAGATACCATGAGTAAGCAATAAATTGGGGGATGGCTTGATTCCATTGTCTTTTTTCAGGAAAATATTACAAGAGAGGTGTTTATGAAAGAAATAACTTTATATTTGTGCATTAGTTTATTTATATAGTCCCAGATATCATATTGCTTAGTAAAAAGACCTGTTTATTTTCAATACAACTGTAGCAATTTATATTTATCAGCCAGATTTGAGAATACTACATTGTTGTGAACAGCAGGTATTATCACTTCATGTAATTTCTCCAATATCAAGTGCATTAAGTGATACAATTTTATTATTCTAATTTAGATAGTATTGCTATTAAACAGGTAAAGCATCTTTGATATTATTCTCAAATTTCTCCCAAATTATTTGTAAACATATTTATTTTATGTGTTTACATTTTATTCTACATAAATTGGTTTTTCATTCAAGATTGAAAATAAGTTGTGTAACTGCCATTTAGTAAATAAGTCTGCATTCTATTAAACTATGATATATTTTTTCATATGTCAAGCTATATATTTTAGTATCTAAACATAATATTAGCAATGATCATTTTGTTATCCTGTTATACTGTATTTACTAAAACTTTTAAACCCTGTAAAATAAAAAAGAAAATGGAACCTGTACCTCTTCATGTTTTTCTGAGAAATTATTTAATTGTTAGCATTTAGAATTATGCTAGGTAAGTGATTTTGTTAGTCTCTGTGATATGTATATTCATAAATTACTAGCAGTTTTTATTTGAAATAGTTTACAAATTCATCTATTCTATCTATCTATCTATCTATCTATCTATCTATCTATCTATCTATCCATCTATCTACCTACCTACCTTGCTACCTATCTACCTATCTGATTTTATTTTCCATTGTTAGAGTATTAAATAATTTAGGTTTATAGTTTTTTTCTTATAGCTGAAGATTCCTACATTTCTGCATGGAAAAATTAGTTGTGACAATGCTTCCCTACCAGTTATTTCCCTACCAGTTTAAGTCTTGTTTTTTCAGTAGACTATTAAAAGATTTTGTACCTAAAGTACTGATATTTGAATACAGTTCTCTTTTTCTTACTCATTTTCCAGCACAAAGGTTACAATGAATTTATTTGATAGTTTGGAAAGCGCTGTGGTTTGTGTCTGGATGTTTCACCAAAGCTTCATGTGCTCATATGTGGGGCTTTGGGTAGGTTGGAATCTAGGGTATGTATGTGGATTAGAGTGTGTGAGTATGGATTAAGTGGGTGAAAACTAAATTAGTCGACTGATTGGTTCAGCATCATACTGGGCGTGGATAATGGGAGGGCTGCAGCATGGGTCTTGCTGGCTGTTTTAACACAGATCTACTATGAGAGACAACATAGTAAATATCTGAAAACATTTTGGAAGTTAGCTGGAGAATAATTTCCTGTACATTTTGGACCAATGAGAGACATTAAAAAGATTTGTATTTAAAATAATTCTTTTACCTACTTTTCTCAATGCTAAGACAAAATAATGAATGCCTAAAGTTAAAGCAGGAAAGGTTTATTTTGGTTCCCAGTTCATAAATATTTCAGTACACAATTAGTTGGCTTCAAGATAGGAAGACATGGCAGAGGGGCATCACAGAGGAGAAAAAAACAATTCATGGCATGGAAGGTGTAAAGTAGGAGGAAGCAAAATAGCAAGCAGCAAGTGACAAATGACAACTCTCATTCTGCCCTTATATCCTAGCCAGGCTACTAACCTTCTGGGAAGGTAGCATTCTCACCCAGGGTGGGGTAGCCTTGATCCTAGCATCACACCATAAATAAATCCCAGCAACATATTCTTGATCATAGCATCACACATACAGATCCAGCCACCTCCAGAATGCCCCACTTATGACAGCATGAGGCTAAGGGAGGACATTCAGATATAAGCCATAACAATAACTGAGTACATTAAATCAATATAATAGGAAAGATGCCTCGAAGGCAACTCAGGAAATGGTCAGAGTTCACACATAACAGGATAAAAGTTTAAAAGAGTACACTATCTTAAAACTATTTCCTTTGTGAAGAGTGTGATAGGGTGACCTTCTAATTCTTAGAGGCCTAACTAATTATATGACTGAATTCAATCATGAACACAGAGGGTACTGCATCAAAAATCCAATAAGACCCGCTACTGCTTCAGTTGGTGGCAGTCCTTGGTATCATCTACACAGTACTAGTTTTTCAGATTTATAAAGATCAGGAGATAACAGATTACAGAGATTTCCATTCATATCTTACTGGATGACCTAGGAAGCCGAGCAAAACTGTTGCAGGGTCATAATACCTCCCAAGAACCACTAAAAGGTTGGATGAATAAAGCTGTGAGAATTAAGGTGAAGGGGAAGTGGTGGCCACTGAATGTTTGTGAGGCTAGAAATGTGAAACATCTGTTGAGCAAACCTGCAGACAGTGTATAGAGTCAGTACAAGAGAGACACTTTGTAGCTTGCAATATTAAGGTAGTAGGGACAGACATGAACAAGCTTCATTACTTTTTCATTTCTGAGACAAAGTAGACATTTCCCACAAGTTTAAGAAGGAGAAGTTTATTTTAGGTTACAGTCTGTAGAAACTTCAAACCATAGTCAACTGGCTTCATGGCAGAAGAGCATTGCAGAGGAAAAACAGTTCATGACATTGTAGATGAGAAGCAGCAAGCTATGCTTTTTTTTTTCTTTTTTTTTACATCACCCAGGCTATGAGCATATTGGTTGGAGGTGCCCACACCCAGAGTGGACTTTTTCTATTCAGTAAATCAGCCATTCACTAGCAGAATCAATACTGAATCAATTTATGGACTAACCAACATCACATACCCATGATTCAGCATCACACACCCATGACCCAATAACTCCTCTAAGTCCCATCTATAAGTGCATGAGGGCTTGGTGGGACATCTAAAAACAAGCTGTAATAATCTGCCCCTGATTTCCAAAAGAATCAGGTGCATTCCTTTATGAAAAATACATATTATAGTAGCCATTGTTCATTTTCTGTTATTTGGTTCAGAATGATTTGTAATAGTTTCATTCTCTTGAATGCTTTTATTCCATTGTGTTATGTTTGGTATTATTGTTTGTGAAGCTATGCTCAACTATTTAAAAGAAAAATATATTATGGTAGCTACTGTTGATATCCAATTGTCTTGTTGTGAAGTGCTGTGTTGCTTGTATCGTTTTGTTCTGATCTGCATTGTTCTGTCCTCTTTTGTTTTATTCTCTAAAAAATATATATAAAAAGAAAAATACATCTAATTTATCTATAAGATTTCCAAATTCTTAACAGTTTTGTTATTTCTGAAAATGTCAAGTCCAAAATTTCCTCTGAAATTTAAGGCAAATTCTAGCCACAAGCCCTTATAAAAAATGAAAAGAAAATTAAACACATCCACATACAATGGCACAAGATAAAAATTTTTATTTTCTAAAAGTAAAAATAGGGTAATAGGAAGAAATGGCACCAAAGCTAGACCAAAACATTAAATGCTTTAATATGATGTCTAGCATCTAAAGCAATCTTTCCATGATGCAAATTCTTAGGAATTTTGATGAGTCCACCCTTATGGCGTTGTCATTGGTTGTAGTCCTCATGGTCTTTATATTGGCCCTGGTTTTGCTCATTCCTTGTGGCTTACCTCAG
This sequence comes from Hydrochoerus hydrochaeris, assembly GCA_004027455.1. Taxonomy (NCBI): domain Eukaryota; kingdom Metazoa; phylum Chordata; class Mammalia; order Rodentia; family Hydrochaeridae; genus Hydrochoerus; species Hydrochoerus hydrochaeris. The sequence goes on from PVLA01003159.1 coordinate 167,982, forward strand.
ACAATCCATGTCACCATCTTTTCTCACCTTCTAGGGTCTCCATAGAACTTTTTGCTTCATATTTATAGCTTCACCCACAGCCCTATCAAGGACAAACTCTGTGTTCTTTCAAGATTTATTCTGAAATGTTGGTGGAAGCTTTTTGATCCCACGAGTCTTGTATTCTGCATGCACTGACAACCAGCACTATATACATAATGGTACTCTGTTGCCAGCTGGAGCAACATCCCAGCTTCCTTCTTTCTTGCTCTAAAGGGTGAGTGCCTGGATGGCTGAGCCCAATCCTTAGGAAGAAATTTCTTAGGGTTCCACCATTCTGGAACATGGTGTTGTAGGGCTTTCTTCTCAAAGCTTTCACTTGTTCAATTCTGAGGTTTCAAAGGGTGGAGTCCTGCTGATTCTGGTGATGCCTTCAAACCATTTTTCCATTGTCCTGCCCCCAAAATTTGCATAATAATGCTAATCATTTCAGAAACCAATTTCTCCTCTCATCCATCTTTTTAGTCTTCAATGTTAATGGAGCTGCCTTTCTGATCAAACTCAAAACATTTTACATCATTCTTCTGAGATTTGCTCTTGATTCTCAAGTTATAGCTGGCTAAAAGCACTCAATGGTAGCTATGCCAATGCCTCAATGTTAGATTGCTTTGAAAGTTTTTCTGCCAGGTTAATTAGTCAATTTCCCTTAATATCAGTCTCCTCAAAATTCTCTGGACAAAATGCAGACTGTTATGCCAATGCATAACACACATTGCGGGAGTCTCACTGCAAATGGAATCTTTTTCCTAGCTAAAGCCTTCAGAGTCTTGTGTTTAATAGCTGCATTTCTATCAGCATGCTGGTCTTCTGGGCTCTGATCAGAATTAACATCAAGCTTGTGTTACAACATTCTAGGGTTGGTTCTTCAGTCAAGAACTCTAGACCTTCTTACTACAAGCTATTTCTAAAGGCTTCTGAACCATATGATTAGGTAAATCACAGCAACATTCTACCCTGGTACCAAAATATCTTAGCTATTTTCTCATTATTGGGACAAAATACCCAACACCTGCAAGTTGAAGGAGAGGGTTATTTTCACTCACAATTTGTAGAGGTCTCAGCCCATAGTCAAATGGGCTTAAAAGGTAGGGCAGCATTGCAGAGGAACATTACAGAGAAGAATCTGTCAATGGTATGGCAGGAAGGATGCAGAACTACTTTCTTTTTTTTCTCCTTTTTTATTCCATCCAGATTATGAACCTATTGGTTTGTGCGACACACACCCAGACTTATGCTTAACAAATCAGTGAACTAATTCGGTATCACATTCCCATTACAGAATCACAAATTCATAATCCAGTCACTCCCCAACAAGTCATCTATCAGCATAGATATAATTCTAGATACAATTCATAGCACCTTATGTAGTTCACATCTCACTAAAACAGGACCTGGGTACTTAATAGAAATACAAGATTTAATGTTTGTCTTGATAGGTTTTGATCTTGCTTTAGTTCACTTGTTTCTTTGTATTAATTTCTATCACAAAGACACAATACATGACACCCACACTTTAAAGAAGAAAAAAGTTTAATATGCTCATTGTTTCAGTTTGAGACTGGCTGGCTCCAAGACAGAGACATCATGGTGGAAGGGGAGGGTGGAACGCAACTGGATGAGTGACTGGGAAAGGTCAGGGGGAGAGTACCTGAAAGGAATCACCAAGAGACCATATATGTTATCCAAACCCATATGACCATGACCCACTCAGACCCAGAATCATACTATAGTAATCTGCTTGATTTTTCTGAATCCAATGAAATTGATATTTCAAAGTTAATAGTTAACTCCTGTCCACATTGTACTCAAACACATTTCTTAAAATGTGCTTATTATCCAATAAAGACAAAGCAATCATTATTTCACTATGTAAGACAACTATTCTGGGTACAACTGGAAAAATAATTATGCATTTCCTGATGTTTCAACTGTTCCAACATCTTTTAAAGGTCCCAGTCTAAGTTTCTTCTGAGACTGAAGACAAACTCTTAGTGATGAACCTCTACTGAAATAAAACAAAAAACAAGTTGCATAATCCCAAAGTATAATGGTACAGAGCAACCATTTTCATTTCAAATGTGAGTAGTAGAGGAAAGAAACAAAATAGATTATAAGTAAAATATAGACAAATTTTTTGCCAGAGTATAAAATGCATAGGCAATAGTCCAACAGCCAGTGAAATTTTGATTCCCAGCTAAAACCTCATTATCCCAACTTTTACCATCCACACTCTTATCAACATTCTGGTGTTCTGAGCTCAGAACAGAACACCAGGCTCTGTTTACAACATTCTATGGCTTCTTTAGTCCATATCTCTAAACCTTTCTTATCTCTTCTTATTAACCTATTCCAGATGTTTCTAAATTATATAGTCAGGTTCAGTAATAATAACCACTCAGTCTCTCTGGAACCAACTTTCTGAAACAGTCACTTTTTTCATCACTGAGTACAATACTTAAAGGAGAGAAGGTCTGATGTACTTATAATTTTAGTGCATGATAATCTGGCTCCAAGGTTGAGAAAACATCTTGCAAAAGCCGAGTAGAGCAAAGCTGCTTAGTTCATGGCAGTCAGGAAGCACAGCAGAAGAATAGCCAAGAGTCATGGCTCAGCAACCATATAAAGTATAAAATTCCAATAGAAGACAAGATGGCCAATCAGTGAGCAACAAAATACAAAGCCTCCAGGGAGAAACAACTAATATGCCAGAATAAAACAGACAGAGGGAGATGGATCCTCTTGACACAGGAAGAAATTAAAACATAAAAAAGCTCGTCAAATACTTCAGGACTACAACTGAAACAGCTGAAAATTAAGGGACACAGCATTTTCACGGTGACCCACCAAGTGTGCACCAGCTTGAATCCATGCCGTCAGGCAGAGCCACCGGAACTCATTCCCACTGCCACTCTCAGGAAGCACAGAAGCGCTGAAGTCGGGGGTTGGTGAGCCCAACAGAGAGCGGAGCCGGCACAGGGACCTTCATTAATCCACAGCCAGTGCTGGGAATGAGACCCCCCCCAACATGGGAAGGGCGGGGCCAAATGGGCAACATGTTGGAGTCCGGCAGGAGGAGCCTGAACTGGCAGTGACAGTGACTTCAGTTGTTTGCTCCCTCCCCAGAGCAGATTCATGGGATTTGCTTGGACTGGGCTGTGCCCCTGGCCGGGACCCAATGAGCTGTCCCAAATTGATTCCCTGCACCTAGCATGCACTAACTGGGTGAAAGGTCTTTCAAGTTTGGTTGGCCCAGGTGGGGCAGGCAGGAGAGGGCAGAACTCCCTTGCCAGCATGCTTTGGAGGAACGGTGGCCAACAGGGAAGGGGCTGGGACCTACAGTGTAACCTGTGTGGAGGAAGTGAAGGCCATGACAGGAGAAAGAGGCAGGAGGAGGCCCCCAGCCCAGAACCCTGAGAACACTGAACCAGGAGAAGGAAAAACAAGGGAAACTGAGGGCAGCAAACACACAACATCAGATCTGGCTTCAATGGACATTAAGAGATATCTTTGGGACCTTGTAGATGAGCTCAAAACTGAAATATTAAATCAGATAAAGCAGGATATAAGTAGAGTAATAAAAGAAATGCTCCCAGGAAGCATCTCTCAGGATGATACAGACAGAAGAAGGGAGGAACACAAAAAAAGGAGAGAAACATTTGATAAAGAATATAAAGAAAATATAGAATACATGAAGCAGATTCAAAGAGACTACCAGGAAATTAAAAACTCCATTGAAAGCTGGCAAAACTCCTTAAAAGAAACTGAGGATAGACGATCAAAACTTGAAGACAAGTTGGCAGTGTGTGATGATGAAAGGAAAGATTTCTTAAAAATAACAAGGAAACAGGCAGTAACAATACAAAGGCTAGAAAATGACAAGAGAATCTACAATTTAAGAATAAGAAATGTGAATGAAGAAGCAAGAATACATACAGGCGAATTACAAAGGCTGTTCATGGAAATAATTAAGGAAAACTTCCCAAGCATGGGAAAAAGACAGTCAGTTGTATGAGGCATACAGAACCCCAGCCACCTACAACCAAAACAGATCTACACCCAGACATATAATAATCAAGATGCCAGAAATTCAATATAAAAACAGAATATTAAAAGCCATCAGAGAAAAGAAACAGATTACCTGTAAAGGTAAGCCCATCAGAATCACGGCTGACTTCTTGACACAGACCATCAGATAAGAGGAGCTTGGAGTGAAGTATTCCAACCCCTGAAAGAGAATAACCTCCAGCCCAGATTGATATACCCTGCAAAACTGTCACTAGAAGTTGATGGACAAACAAGATGCTTCCATGACAAAGAGGAACTGGGTGAGTTTGTTACCACCAATCCAACCCTACAGAGATTACTGAAGGACATTTTAGAGAGAGAAAAAAAATACCAGGATTTTAGGAACAGTGGCAGAAAGGCCTCAGTGAGTGGGCAGGTAGTAGAATGAAGGAGAAAAGTAGACAAACAAAGGCAGGAAAATAGCACAGCAGAAATGAGGCAGAGAAGGATAACTACAAACTCTAACATAGATGGTCTTGATACACTATATTGTTAATAGTGCACCAGGATTTAAAACCCACATTACTCACACTACTCTGCTTAGATGTATTATATTCTGTTCCAGTCATTCTACCTGTACTAGATTTGAAGGCACAGACAGTAATCCCAAAAGTAACAGGATATAGTATGGTAATCACCCTTAATTTCCTATTAAGTCAATCTAAAGCTCTGTAAAACCTACACTGTTTTACCATGACTGATCATAATCAAATCTGGTTTGTTGGATCATGGTTTTGTATTGATAGATTTTATTCAAAGCTGTTCTGATTGATAGTATCAAGTCTGAGAGTATAGGCAACTGCACTTAAGATGACAAGATCTACTAGAATATCCACTATGATTTGATTATTAACTGCCTTTGAAGTTTGATACTGGCTACGTTTTATTTTTACTACTATTATTATTTACTGCTATACTCAATTATACTGCTATATTCAATTATGCCTGATAATATAGACATTCTATTGAAGATAATATGAAATAACACAGTAATCATTGTAGATCACCTTGTACTATGGTTTTATATGACTTTTTGGTTTCATGTTTTTATAAGAATTTGTTTTGTTTTGTCTTGCTAAGTTTTGTTTTTTCCTCTAATACAGAAAGTATAGAAATACATGCAGAGATTCATGCATGCATAGCTGTTTACACTCTCACTGTTTGACTATCTACTTTGTATGGTTTAATTTTGTAACTTGAGCAACTATTTCCAAGAGGACAATATGTAATTTATCAACTAGTGATTTCTTATTGCTTATCTTTTTTTTTTTTTTTGGAATTCTGTATTACTTCTACCCTTTACATGCGTTTGTTTCTCTTTAAATTAAAAAAAATGAAAAAATAAAGTATAAAATTCCATGCCTCTGTGACTCACCCAGACAAACCCAGGATGCTTTACTGATCTTCAAAGCATTTCTTAACCCAATAAAGTTGACATATCAGCATCAATGCTCACATCTCCTCTTTGGAATGGGAGAGTTTACTCTGTGCCACTGTATGCTGGAAGCATTTAACTGTCTGTTTGCTTTTCATTGGGATTCACAGCTAAGAGTTTGTCTTGTGCCTGGTGCTCTCTCTCTCTCCTTCTCTCTCTCTCCTGTCACAGTTTCATTTGATTTCCTCTGATACACCTTCTACCATGGTGTTTCTGGAGTCTGAAAATTTGATTCAAAAGCAAATCCCTTCTCCTTTAAATTACAAATACTAATGGATAAAAAAAGATGTGGTATTTTTATACAATGGAGTTCTACTCAGCTATAAAGAATGATCGCATTGAGATATTTATAAATAAATGAATGCAACTTAAGACCATACTCATAAGTGAAATAAATCAAACTCACATGTGTAAATACTGTAGCACCTCCCTAGTGTAAGAAACCAAAGATACCAAAACCTCAATAAATACAGTGAAAGGATAAGAATCTACTCAAAGGGGGAAAATAATATCTCAGGGGAAAGGAGGAAAAAGAAAAAGGAAGGAAAAAGAAAAATATCTCAAATTATATAAACACACTTAGTGTAGCTGATTTGCTACAAATTCTATAAGTTCTTGGAACAAAACAGTTAACATTCATAGGATTGGAACAATTGTGCATGTTAGTGTCTGGTGATCTGAGGGACTCTTGAAGATCATTGTGTAAAATAACAACCCCAGTTATGCTCCTACCATCTTGTTTTGAAGGCCTATATTATCAGTGTTTTGGGCTCTTTGCTACTGTTATTTATTTGTCTTTTTTGTTTCTTGTTTTCCTAGTAATTTGTTTTACTTTGTTTAGTTTTGTTTTTCCTCTAATGCAGAAAGGATAGGTATACATGTAGAGATGTATATATGTGTAGATCTTCTAAACAGTTTATGAGAATTGATCATATAATGCATGATGAAATGAACAGCTACTTTGAAGAAAAAGAGGCATTATATTATCCACTGCTGATTCCTTATTGTCATGCTGTGAAATCCAGTAATACCATTATTCTTTGTTCAGAGTGATTTTAGTCTTTTTTGTATTGTTTAATTTCAACATACTTGAAAGTATAGATAGCTATTTCGAAGAGAACCAGAGACATTATGGCAGCCATTGTTGATTTTCCTATTTTTTGGTTTTGAAGGCCTACAATGCCTTCATCACTCTGTTCTTATCAGTTTAATACTATTTTGTTTTGTATGAATTCATTGTGTGAAGATATGGACAACTATTTAGAAGAAAACAAGAGACATTATGGTAGCCAGTGATGATCTCCTGTTGTCTTGCTTTGAAATCTGTGTCATTTACCTTGTTTTCTTCTGATTGACTTTGTTCTGTTTTGTTATGTTTAGTTTTATTCTCTTAAGATAAAATAAAAAAATAAATTTCAAATATTTTGTAAATTATCCCACAGATGGATAAGTAACTAATACAACCTTCATCTACATCTAAGTCTACATCTGGATCTGGATTCATATCTACCTCTTTGTATCTGTATCTACCTGTTTGTAAAGAATATAAATAATTAATATAAATAAAATATTATTTAGAAGTCTAATATCATTTTGTTCCTATGGCTTTATATCCATTTCTTTTTTGATTTTAAAACCAAACACTTGGGGTTGGAATGTAGCTCAGCTGTAGAACACTTTCCTAGCATGTGAAAGGGCCCAGTACCACAAATAAATTTGAATGTGGCTGGTGAAGCCTAACTAATGCAATTCTAGATTAATTAATTTTCTAAGAAGTAGGAAATGCGGCAAGAAAGGTTATAATATTAGACTGTATTTTGAAAGCCATATTTAACTTACTTTTTACCTGAATATTCTGAAATTTTTTAATGTTCTGAAATTTTCAAACAAAATTGCTGTATATACCTGGAAAATACAAGTCCATGCATCCTTTAAGCTTTCTCTTTTTATCCAATCTTCCTCTCTTCACATTCTAAATAGTCCGTGAACAGCCCATTTCTTCCTTTTTTCACATTGCTTACTTTTTAGTTATGTTTTTGTAGACTCAATCACTTTATTATGTAGTGATATTTATAGCTTTTTCTGTTTTGTAGAGTGATGCGCCATTTTCACTCTCTCATTGCAGCTTTTCATACAGAGCCTGTAAACTAAGATTTTTAAATCAATATGAAGTAAAAACTTTGACAAAAGAAGCAGTATTTCAAGGCAAAGAGTTTACTCTTTTTTTTTTAGCCAAGGGTTTGAAACTTGTATTTATTTCCCCATATTTTTCTTTGGTCCTTAAATTACATTTATAGTTTTGGAAGAAAACTCTACCTTTCAATTCTTTGTATCTCTTTCTTTAAAGGGATTGAATTAAATTCTGTGAAAATTTCATTGCCCGGTATAAATGTTACAGGGATTTAGAAGCATAAAGAGCCAGGCCTATGAAACGTGTAATGAGTCCCAATATAACCATTTGTGATGCGGATTTAACTGCTTTGTTTGTGAGTTTCAGCGTAGGAAACAGATTACCTTCCTCATATGCTAATACCCTAGAGTCAGTCTAAACTCCGTTACTCTATAGAAAGGTTTCATGGGGATGCCAAAAAACACTCTAAAGATGAATTTTGTAAACCTGTCAGTTGAAGAGCAACAACAAAATTTCTTAGTGTAAGATTTCTAAAGAGCGTTCTTTTTCATACAAGACTGAAAAAACTAATATATAAATTATTATCGATGCATTTCAGAATTGAAATCTTATTTCAGTAAGCCACTGAAGTATTTGCATAGGAAACATCACCTATTGAATGTCTAAGTGTCTAGGGATTAGCAAACATTTAAATAGAATTTTTCTAAGAGGCATAAATTCTTGGATTGAGCTGTCATATTGTGAAAAGTGTTGCAAGATTATTAATCTAATATTATTTTATCACTAGAACTTCCAATATATCTTTATATTTCTCATTAGCTTTTACTTTACTTAATTACAAATTTCTGTGTCACTGCTATGAATTATTTCCACTGTAAGATCTAGCAATTCTGAAACCTCTATCAAATACTTAGGAAATATACTACTCCCTTTATAGACATCACAACACACAAAACTAGGACCTCAAGAAGAGAGTTGTTTGTGTATTAAATTATTTAAAACTGTATATAATTGTTATATATATAAAAATACCAGCAAAATATCAACTGTGTAAGAAGATATTTTTAAGTGCTTTTGTGTTTATTCAACAAATGTTTCCTTAAAGATTTTCCTCGAAGCAAAGCAATTTAATTTTCCTTTTCATATTATTCTCAGTGGTTATAAACTTAATTAGCTTTGTATGCTTCACATCTATTTGTATTCATATAAAATTTAATCTGTTCTTAGCACAACTTTTGAAAATAATATGAGCTAGAATGGTGTAAGTTTGATTAGTGGAGCAAGAACAATAACTAATCATAATGATGAGATGTTAATTGTATCTGACTGGTTCTATTCATAGTAACAACAGGACATAATATCTTTGTGTCCTTTACTGTTCAGCAATAATTGCCAGATCATGTATTGTAATGCCAATTATATTATACTTGGAATTCATAGGTATTTGAACAGCATCAAAGGACAAGGATTGGTTAAAAGTCCTGTGTCTTCTAACAAGAAAGCAGTGTTTAAAATTAAGGTTTTATACTTTACCACTCATTATTATCTCAAATTTCAATGTCCCAAATAGGGAAGTTCTGGGACTTTCACTTTCTCAAAAATCCTGGTTAAGATATAATTGCATTTTGAGATTAACCAATTTTATGAACAGATTTTTCCCCAGCCCTCCGTAAATGAAAATAAGGAACATGCACATTAATTTAACTGCACCTATGAGGTAGATTTTTTTCCACAGGAATTATCTTGAATAAGTTTAACATGCAGCAATATTTTAAATACAGATTGTGGTAAGAAATCTCGATTTGTTGGTTATTGCATTAATGTAACTAGTGAACTGTTTTGAACACCTATGTTCATGCAGAAGTAAAACAAAGTTGGTTGTTGTATATGAAGAATAACTTAAACAATTTTTAAATTATGGGCCGGGGATATAGTTCATTGGGGCACTGTGCCTGCCTGGCAAGCATGAGGTCCTGCGTTTGAGTCCCAGTACAAAAAAAAAAAAAAAAAGAAGTTACACACAATTTTATAGGCAAATATAAAGGTAAGAGATATGGGGATCAATGACTAGATGTAACCACGGTTATATTTTATTGCCTATCTTTACATATATAAATACATGTAAATACATTTCTAGTAAAATGGATCATAGGCTATTTTTGTTTCATTTCTACTTAAGAATATGCTTTAAAAGGAAACAAGGTAAAGAAAAAAAGGAGAAAAAAGAAAAATGAAAACAAAGCTTTTGTAAATAATGAGGGAAGAAGTGTTGAAAAGGGGGTAGAGGCATGGGAAAAAAAGCTATAGCATATACAGGCATGAATTCTCTATGATGAATGTGATCATATGTATTTAAAATGTACCAGTAAGCTTAATTAAACAAAGAAATATGCTTTGATTATTTTTATTGAAAGTTCACATAAGATTACTTTTTTCTACTTCTTGGCAACCTAAGAAAGTCTTACACTGACACATCCAATACCTCGTTCATTTTCTCTGAGTTGCTTTACCCTCTACAAATAATAATTCATGTGTGTGTGTGTGTGTTTAATTATTTGAATACACATGCACTTAAAAATGGGACAAACACCTTCAAGTTTCCTTCAAAAATTATTAAACAAAGTAACATATTCTAAAATTGCTTTTAAAAATATCTAGGCCTCCACATGCTTTCCAGTATTTCTTCTGAATTTTTGTCACTGTAATTAGAAAATAACTGGTTAGCTGCCAGCACACCTCTCGGGTAAATGGTTGTGGCCTGGCAAGCCACGGCCGCCCAAGGGCAAGAACCATATCAGCGTTTCCTGAGATCTGCCACGTGCCATGTTGGACCTTGGGCGGCTGGGAAAACAGGCAGGCAGTTCACCCCTCTGGTGGGTGGCTGTGAGCCTACCAGGGTGCGGGCTAAGAATCAAACATCTATCCCCCACCACAGCAAGTGAGAGTCAGAGATCTGAGCATGTCTTGCGAGTTTGACTATATGCGATACAGCAAATAAGGGGGATTTTCTTCTGCCATCTCTTTGAGGGCAAATACTTTTATCTTTGTTTTGCTCTATTTTGATCAATGGTATTGCTCTATTCAATATTCTGTTCTTGTAATTTCGGTATTTCCTTCGATATTGCTCTGCCTGATTGAAGGAACAACTATTGTGAAGAAAACCAGATGTACTATTGTGCCTATTGCTGTTGTCCCGGTGGCCTGCTGTGAGGTTCTGTGCCAATATCACTGCACTGCCTCAGTTGGCTATGTCCTGTCTTGTTCTGCTGTATTTTACTACCTTCAAAATAAAATAAATAAATAAATAAGTAAATAAAATAAAGTAAAATAAATAAATAAAATAAAAAATAATTATAAATAAGAAAAAATTAAAAAAGTAACAACCACAAAACGGATCAGTAAGGTACTGAGCAACCTGAAACATGATATAACTAAGCAGATAAGTGGACTTAAAAAGCAAAAGGAGGAAAAGCAAGTGCTCTAAAGGATATAACTGCATGTATATTTAAGGGTGTAGGAATGGTAATTATGTTGCTAAGTTTTTGTTGGATCAGAGAACAGAGCTGTTTTCAGCCTCACTGTTTGAATGTCCACTTTGTATGTTTTGATTTTGTAACTTGAACAACTACATCCAGGGAGACAATATGTAATGCATCAACTAGTGATTTCTTAGTGTTCATTTTTTTTTTGAAATTCTGTATTGTTTCTACCCTTTTTTTCTGTTTTGCTTTATTTTTCCCCTCTCTTTAAATAACACTTAAAAAAAGAAAATAACTCGTTAAAATCTAATAGTATAAATTATCAATTGTCAAATGAAACAATTGTTCATTTTAATTTCTCCATCTCCTTTTCATTTTTTGAAACCAAATTATGTATATATATAATTTTGACTTAATTCATAAAATTATTTCTATTTGAAACTTAATCCTCTGCCTTTCAAGTGCTTTTCAAACCTTGAATAAACTGTCAATTATTTTCTGTCTTTGGATATTATACTCTTTTTATGTGTCATACAGAAATTTTTGGTATTCACATTTTTTGATCATTTCTTCTGTATTTTGTGATAAATATAAAATAAAATTGGACTAAAATTTATTTTCTCAATCCTATAGGTTCAGTCATCCATCTACTCACTGTAGTGCAAAAGGAAATTTGTTCAGAAAGTCTTTCCCTATGTCTGTGACTTCAAGAGTTTTACCTATTTTGTTTTCCAGCACATCCAGTGTTTCTGTTTTAATAAAGGGACTGCATTCAAAGTGCTTGAGAAGTGGCAGAAACCTGGTTCCTTCTTAGACTCCTCAGTAAGATTTTCTGGATATGGGGTTGGTTACATGCCTGAAGGAGGTGAGAAAATGATTCTCAGAACATATGTACAGGAAGTGCTTCACTGACTGAATTTTCAAAGGTCTAAGTTCCCAAGAACAGTGAGGAACTAGGATTTGGAGTGAGTAGACATAGACGAAGTGGAAAGACAGGCTTGGGATTCACAGCATGTTAGCATTGATAGAGATCTTTGATTTTTTTTGAAAACGAGGTAAGTTATATCTAATACATAAAGTGCCTGGCAAATAGCTTACCTCTTACATGGAAAAGTGAATGTTCACCAAAGATTTTACTACTGACACACTGTTATTCTTAGAGCTATCTAATCAGAAAAAGTCATTTGCAATGCAGCAGTGTGTGAATTAAAGAAGGTGCAAATTTCACCTTGGACGTACAAATTTCAAAATGGGTATTTCTTTGTCTCATCTCCACAGGATGAGTGCCACACTGTCTGCCGATGATTTGGTGTGCAGAACAAGACATGTTACAATTCAGTTCTGTCTTAGGGTTGGATTTCTTTGCGGAGTGCACAGTCCACATAAGTACATATTGGCCCTGCCAAGGCATACAGCCCAGAACATAACCTAACAGTTTAAAATACTGAATTAATTTGTATATGTTTTAAATTATGTGAGTACAGTTACTTGACAATTCCATCAGCCATACACCATTATACTTGCTCTTACTTTTCTAGGGAGTGTTTTAAAAAAAGTGATGTGAAAAGATTAATTATCTTCATGTGTCTTTTCTAGGAGATGTGAATGAGTTTTACTCTCAATCATTTTTTTCTTGTCAGTGAAATCATAGGTAGTACAAACCAGATGGCAACACACTCTTACCTTACTTCCCTTTAGGAACAGGGTGTCTTTCTTTTTCTTATATGCAGCAGTTACTATTAGGACACTGGCAATAGTTTCACTAGGCCCTTCTTGAAACATTATTTACATTTTGGAGCCACTTTTGAATTGTGCAAGCATTTTAAACTCAAGGATGACATAGAGACTCTAAATTCCCAGGATGTGAGGTTCTTCCTTTTACCATGATTATTATTTGTGGCAGGAAGGATAGAATAAAGAATATTGTATGTGCCAGAATTTTATAGTCACTCAGTGTACCCTGGGGGGTGGAAGTTGCAAGGAAACTCATAATCCTGTTCTCTTTATATATACATCTATTTAAAAAAATAAGTTCAATAGGTCCAGGGAGATTACTATGTCTGTTAGGTCCTGCTGGTGCATACCTGCTGAGATAGGGCAGAGGGTCACACAGTCATCCTTACCATGCTCCATGGAGGAAGTCTGCTATGGCCAAAGTGTATGTTTTTATTGAATATATATTCTAAAGTACCTTTGTTGATATTAGTAAACTTCTGCCATAAAAAGTTGCACATAAACAGCACAGCTATGTTAATGTTTCCATGGAAATTTTGGTGTTAAAACTTAAAGTGAGAGTAACTAAGTGATTGCTTTTTGCTTTGCTTTTCTTCGTCGCAGATATACACTGTACATACATGTGCAATATTAAGTGTTTGCAAAGTAATTATAAACTACACCAAGAATATATAGTTTTATACTGTCGCTCATATTGGTTTTCCTATAAAGAATAATGTAACTTTGATTTTTCTATAAAAAGAAATATAATCAAAATTCACACAGCCCTCAACCAATGTGTAGGAATGCCCTGGTTTCTATACAGAATTTCAAATTTCTCTGGAAAAAAAAAAAAACTAACTGGTTCCACACTGTATATGTTGTATGCACAGCAAGCGCACTGCAAATTCTGTGGTCATAAATCTAATTTAAGTAAGATTGTCTATTTATAGTGATTTTAATTGAATGTTTGTCTTTAGCATAGACAAGCGAAAATTGTGGCGTTAAATATAAAACACTTTAAAATGGAACCACTATGTAAAGCAGACCATGACACTGACTTACTATAGCAGATGTTTCTGATTCTGGATTCAAGGGTCAATATATTTTAGCTCCACTACAAAGCTCTAAAGAACTATAATGCCAGTAGATGATCTAAAAATAGATGGTATTCGTCTTTCCAGATTTTGTTTAAAAGAAAAGAATTGAAATCATAAAATTTCAAAATTATCAGAAGAAGGTAAATAAATGTTACCTATGATTTAGAATTTGTTTATAATTCTATTATTTAAGCTAGTCTTTAAAAAGACTATCATTCAAAATTAGCATAATAGTAAAGATTAAATCTTGCTTACATGGTGGATTTTTTTCTTCCCTGGCCTATGTACCATTTACTTCTGATATGAAGCTATTTTATCCCTTGTCATCACACAACCATAAAAATTATAGGCAGGGCGAAGCTAGCAATGGCTGCCTTACAGACCCACAGCAATGCTTAGGAACAGATTTTCAAAGCAGTTCAAAGAGTCCAGTTCCCATCTGTGTTTGGTGAAGGATGCACAAACCTTGAGGCCATCTGAAAACTCGGCTTCATCTCTAACACTTGGAATAACAAAGGTGTTATTTTTCAAAGCTGCATTCTCCCCTCCTGGGGAGGCTCTGCAGATTCAGTTCAGGGAAAGTGGGAAACTTCAGAGCAGGTATTCTCCTTCTAGACTTTGCCTCCTTCGGGGAGTTCTTTTGAGGGTGTCACATTGGTGGCCTCCTGAACATGGGTTACTGCCAAGAGAGGGCAAGAGTTAATGAACCTTATAGATATATCTTTTCTGATTTTCTGAGCATAATATCTATTTAGAATCAGCCATCTCTTTTTTCCTAGGTTAGGGATGCTATTTAATCAGAAGAAAGTAGAGGGTGCTCTCTACCCACAATATAATGACAAATACAGCATGAATATCAAGTTTCCCTAAGATTCATTTGCGCTTCAAAAACCAAACAGGAAATTCTTTGGAAAGATATCGTTGAACATCCTTGTCTTTGATGTGCTGCGAAGGAGTGAAGAACTGCAATAGAAAAACATATATAGTATAATTACTCATGTATAGATGATCTCCGTATTTAATTTACTGTACCATGTATCGACTATCGAGAGATTTTGATGCAATGCCTTTGTAACACTAATATTAAGTTGATGCACAGTTGATAAAATATAATAAAAACATTTATGTGCTATTTCTTGTCTTTTTGTGACAATCTATCATTTGAATTAAAATGGAAAAATTAGAACAACATAAGCAATTCATTAGGTAAGTTTATTTTTGCCTTTCTGAGTTATTCTGTTGTCTTACAAGTTCTCAGAATTATAGTCTAAACTCTGTATATTATTCAAAACTATCTCAAGTTATTCAGTTAATTCCAAATTTTGTAGCATTATGTGTCCAATGTACTTGAGAATATTGTCTGAAAAATACATGTCTGTGATAAAATCACAGATACAGCAAAAACTTTTACATAAACATAAAAAATTTATCTTAAAGAGTTGTCCAAAAAACCTTAATATCAGAAAAATAAGATTTAATGGTAGAAAAACCTTAGTCTAAAAAAACTATGTCTTTATAATATTGTTTTTCATTGAAACATATATCTTAAAAACAATGATAAATAACAATTTATTTAGTAAGTACATTTTATTTTACTTTATAAGGAAAATAACAACTTCCTTGGTAAAACTGTGTTATTTCTGCAATTAAAAATTAGGTATGATAAAGCATTTTCTCTGAAATAATGAAAGAAAATTTTCATGGTGACTTTTAAAATATAAGCAAGTAGATCAAAATAAATAAATAAATGAAATGCTGAGCTTCTCTGTGGAAGGAAGCACGTAGAGAGCGACCAAGGAAAACTTTGCTGCTCTGGTGTTTCCCATCACATTCTACTGACTGAGAAGCCGCTGAAATCCTAAATGTGCACAGCTGTATGAGACTGCTGTCCACAGAGACCCGACTTGGATAGTCTGGCCATACTTTATTACTGTTATTGCATCTGTTTCCTGAATTAACAATTCACTATCAGTGTCTGTATGAAGAACTAACATAAAGTGCAAAGCAAAGAAAAATCATCAAAAGGTTTTCCATGTAGAAAGTTATAACAACAACATAAGATAACGTAATTAACAATGGTTGGGATATTGAGTCTATAATCAACATCCATGCACCTTCATACATTTTTCTCGGCACTTACAGTTTATCAATGTAGGAACACACTTTATAAAGTAATAGTTCTATTTTGTAAAAATAGAAAATGCTAAGGATATGTATAACAAGGATGCTAATTTAAAAACATTTGGAGAAATGTAAACACAGAAAATGTTTTGCCATTTTATAACTCAAGTTTCGTCGTTTCAGTCATGCTAAGTCAATTGGCTTAAATGTATCATGATTTTTCTATTTCCTGAGGCTTTATTTTTTCCTAAACTTTGTCTTATTTTTTTACAATTCTGATTCCTGCTCATAAAACATTCTTTTTTAGACCCTGTTGACATTGATGATGCAGAGGATGCTTCATTAACCTTTATTGACCTATTTCTGGGTTGTCACCTTGGTGGGGTGGAAAGAGTAGCCCATGCTGCCCCTCTACACTGAGTTCTAGTGAAAACACGGATTCATGTACAAATCATCTGTGAACCAGTTAACATCAGAATGTTACAGCTCCAGTTTTTATTAGCCTAATTTCAAAAAGATGCAGAAATATGAAGTGATACCAGGAAAGTGAAGCAGGGCAACCAAAATCAGAGAGGGATTTTTAGGACATGTTTGAACAAAAATGTCAGGCTTGAGATTTAATGTACAGGTGTGAACTTGCAAAAATGCTTTATCTAGAGGATGTTAGTCATGTAAAAAATCAGTCGGGAATTATTTTCTACCTCTAGCACCCTTCTCATGTAATGCTGGCTGCCACTTGTGAGCTTATTCATAACTAAGACCAGTTAATTATCTTTTGTTTATAAACAGCCATCTTCAGCCATAATTTTTAATCCTAGGGCATTTAGAAATATGAAGGATATTTCATTTACCTCCATGACTAGCGCACATCATGACATTTGGTGGTCATCAGATAGGGCGGAATGGCCTGGAACATTTGGGACAGTCCAGCCCATGGAAGAATTGAAACAACCAAAGTGTTTCTTGAGAAAATTCTTCTTTTTAAAGATCTTTCTTATTTTTCTGTAAAAGTTCTATAATTTTTGTAGAGTTTCTATATTTTTACATTTTCATACATCAGATTTAAAATTATTACCCAAATATATAAATCACATTTACACTGATCAGTTATATTTCCAATTGGAAATACACCACACATTTGTGATAAAAATGTGCAAAGAACAAAATTTAAAAGCATGTAATTCTTCACCCATTGATTCGCACTATCAATATTTTGATCCTTCTCTTTTCAGGCATGTACCTGTCTACTTGTATATACATTTAAAAGGTTACAAAATTTTATGTGTTGCTTATAATATGCTTTTGTTAAACAAGAAATCAAGAACATTTTTCCAAATTGTAAGACAAATTTTGATGAAATGATTTTAGTTGGCTGTAAAGTATCTCATATACTATACCATGTGTTTTCATATCATAAATGATGCTAATAAATCTACTGTTATATCTAAGTCATTGAGCTTACTTCCTACTATGTGCAAAGAAAAAAAATCCTAGAAGCAGTATTTTATAAGTAAGATAATATTTCATAGTAAGTTAAAGGCAGTCATAAATTGCTTTGCTACCTCATTGATTTCTGAATAAATTTAATTTCATAAACTCCTGATAACATACTTGATGTCAGCATGATCTATTGACAAAGCAAAATAATAAACATATGCTAGAAAGGAAGAGTTTATCACAGCATAATTCATAATAGATACACTTAGGAAGTGGTGTATATGTCCATCAGTTGATGGACATATAAAGGAAAATGTGACGTTTTTATGGGATGGAGTACTCCTATGCCATAAACAAAGATAAACTTGAGCCATCTGTAGAAAAATGGATGTATCTTGAGATGTTAATGTTAAGTAAAATAAATCACATGCACATACTTAAGCAACACATTCTCTCTTATAGGAGAAGGTCAAACTATAAATAAAAAACAAAGTAAAAGATATACAATAGTAAACAGTGATACAGACCTTTTTCTGAAAGGGAACATGACCAAGATATGGAGCAAGATAAAAGGAGGGGAGAAGAAAGGGTTGAAAAACAATTAGGGTGTGTTGTCCCCACAATGAAGGTGATCATTGTCTACTGCAGGCATGTCCTAGTAAACATTGTAAAAGAGATGGAGATAAAGGATTGGAAACAAAAGATGCAGCAACATAGATAAAGAAGGAAAGAACATTTACAAAATCTTGCTATTTTTTCCTTGTAGAAGACCACCTTAAGTCAAAAATGTTCTGTTTTATTTCTATTTGTATCAATAGTGTTTGATTTTCATTGTGTAAGTATTTACTCAAAGTAGCACAAGTAAAATGACAGTGATGTTTAAAAGCTGTAAAAGATTGCCAGGGGCCCTGACTTGGAACTGAGGGTGGGAACTGAGGCTGTTTTATTCAGTGTAAGGGGCTCTCTGTCCACTCATTTTTCTTTCTTCAAAAAATCTCAACTCAAAGAGATGAAGGAATATTATAGGTGAACAGTGAAAGACCAAGGTTAGAATGACAAATTCCTGTTTCTTTGGTGCAGGTTTCTCTTCCAGGATACCAATGGCTCTGACTCATCAGCATGAAGTAAAATTATTATCGAGCAGTCATTATTTGACTTATTCATTTTAATCACTTGGTTTTGTGACAATGGAAACACACAGAAAAATTATTGCTGTGTGAAGAAATAAATGTACAAATAAATACATAGGTAAATTTATTATGGAAGTGTATGTATTTAAAGATTAAATGTTCAACTCCAGTTAATAAAAACCACTAATTCCAACTTAGCAATGTAAGAGCAATTAAGAAATCTACTATTAAAATCCTTCTTCTTGTATAATATTTTAAAAGGCAAAAGATCTATACAATCTGAAGAGAAACCAGAGCATTGGATAATTATTTTAGAATATGGCCATAAATGCCAACTCTATCAATAGTGATGGGAAAAGGCAAGTTTTTATGCATCATTCTTCCAAACTGTCTGAGGTATAATTTCCTGTCATTTTAATAGGAAATCTAGATCCTAAAAGAGCTCTTCTAGAAGCACCTCTTTGTTTCTCATGTTTAAATACTTAGTTCACCACTACTATTTTGAATTAATTTCTCCCTCATTATGTCTACTCTATAATATCCTATGTGTAGACTTGAGACTCTTTATCAAGACTTATATTTTAAAGGAAATCTTTTCTGATAAATTATTGAGCTAGAAGTCTTCTGTATAGCTTCTAAAACTTCATTACATTCGTAGTTTGACTTTATTCTTTTCACTTGATTTTATTCTTGCAATATAAAGATGATTCAATATTAAGAAGCCTGTTAATATATCACATAATTTGCTGCAAAGATATATTTGACTCATTTCAATGGATAGTTCTGAAATTAGAAATTTCATGTTAACATAAGAATAAAAATAAACATTAATATGATTAAAACATGCAATGGGAACATAAGTATATTAGCAAATACTGTAAATAAATAGAGATTTAGAGATCATTAATGTTTGTTTCTGGCCTTTGTGTTTGGAAAACTTACATTTGACCTCAAGATTTAGAAATTATGATAAGCAATTTATTCAATATTTTGGTGGCTCACTTGAATTTATACAGAACCATTTAATTTTTAATAGCATCATCTGTAATCATGCTTGTACTTTTTATAAACAGATTGTTATGACTTTTATGCACCCCCAAACCTTCATGCACTCATAGATGGGGTTTTTCTGAGCTGTCTGGATCTAGGGTATGCGACATTGGGATTAAGAGTATATAGTATTAAATTATCTCACCGATTTGTTTGGCATAGTTATGGGCATAGTTAAGGGAAGCCCCTCCCTAGGTTTGGGTGACACCAAAAGTCTTGTACCCTAGATGAGCTAAAAGGGAGTGCAGACTTGCTTCACTGCTGGCCGCCTTCTGCCTGCTACACTGTGAACTGTTTCTCCTCTGTGTTGCGCCTCTGCCATGACTCTCTGCCTTGGAGCCAGTTGACTAGGGATTGAAGTTTCTACAAACAATGAGCTAAAATAAACCTTTTCTCTTTGAACTTAACGGTGTCAGGTAATTTGTCCTAACTCTAAAAAAGGAACTATGACACTGATTTATTAGTAAGATTCACTATTGGGAGCTGACTGTTAAAAAGATTTGGGGGTGACATGTCCAAATTTTTTTTTACTTCTTTTGTTCAATTCAGTGTGTAGAACCCAAGGTCTTATGCAAGCTATGGAAGCACTATATCATTGAGCTATACCCTAAGACTTCAGTTCAAATTCAAAATTAGCTAATTCATTACTTTGTGTCTATTATTTCAAGAACCAAATTCTGCTGCAACTGATAATACCTAAGATTAAAATTTTATGGATGGAAACTTTATTTAAAAATTACTAAAATATTCAAATAAATATAAAATGAAGAAATATTAAGCTAGAAAGCATTCACTTTGTAATATTAGAGATATATGTTATCTTTTTTAAAAATTGTAAAAGTTTCAAAAGGCATTAAAAAGTTGAATGTTTAATTCTATTTTAACTCTAATCTTTATTGAATTATTTAGTATGTTTGCATATATAGCACTAGAGAAAATACCTTTTAAATTATACAAATTTAGTTTCCCTTAAGCCATAACTAAAAAAAATAAGCCTGGATAGGGAATTTCTCACAATAGTGAGAATAAATGAAAGTCACAATAATAATTTTGTAATATTAAAATTTACTGAGGAGGGATAAATGTTTAAAAATACCTAACCAAGAGCTTTCAAGATGCTAGACATGGTGGTGCATACCTGTAATCCCAGCACTTGGGAAGTTGAGGTGGAAAGTTTGTCATAAATCTGAGGCCAGGCTGGGCTACATAAAAGGGTTCCAGGCCAGCTGGTACTTTATACTGAGACTCTTTCAAAACAAAACAATACCAAACAAAGCCAAAAATTAACCAAATTAACAAATAAAAACGAGCTTTTTAAAAAAAATCCTCTTTGTCACAGATACACTAGATAATTAAAAGAGTAAGAAGTAAAGAAAAAAATACACTGTGAAAACAAAAATGAGATAATCCTTAATACCCAATTTTTTATGAGATTTATAAACAGTATATATTATCAGAATATTCTTTTTTTCTAGTTAGAAATAAACTTTTAATGATAATAAAATTATTTAAGTAAAATATTAAAATATTTTTTTGCAGTATTAATTTGATAAAATTCAAGATGGTTATTCTAGAAACTCCTGATTTGATTTCAGTTTCGTCTCTGGTTTCAGATGAACACCAATTTTACCTCTTGGCCAGTTGGTATTCGGCCAAAATACTTATTTGGAGAATTTCTTGTGAATAAACTTCACAAGAAATTTTCAAAGCTATGAAAACGATAAAACTTTGTTCAAAGATATAAAACATAGTATGAATCAATAAAGGCATATATATATCTTCCTGGATAAAAGACTTCTGCATCATATAGATGTGAGTTTTCTCTAAGTTAACATCTAGTGCAATTTAATGTCAACAGAAAATCTTCGAGAACTTGAAAATTTGATCATAAAAACAAAGACACAGAGCTTAAATAGTAAAATCCATAGTTAAACAAAAATACAGCACAAGCCTATATACTCAAAAATTAAATACTGCCTGAGGTTTAGCTCACTGCCATAAGTACCTGCCATGCAAGGGTGAGATTGTGAGTTCAATCCCTGTTACCAAAACAAAGAAAAAAAAGTGAAATATTGAAAAATTTTCTCTTAAGATCAGAAACAAGGCACAGGTGATTAGTGTTGTCATTTCTGTTTAACATAGTATTAGAATATCTAGCCAAAAAATTATGCAAAAAAAAAAACTAAATTGAAAAGACAGAAGTAAAATCACATTCATTCACAGAATATATGATCTTACAGATTGAAAATCCTAAAAATTCTGAACATATACGCACAGACATGCGTGTACTGAGTCTAAGAAACTAATAAATGAATTCAGCAAAAAGGCAAGATGCAAAGCTAATGCCCAATGCTCATGGATCTGAAAATCAAATTACAGAAACAATTCCATTTAAAATAGCATTAAATATAATAAAATAGGCATCCAGTGAACCAAGAAAGTAATAGATTTGTACAATGAAAATGGTAAAATATTGCTTGAAAACTTAAAAAGTTAAAAGTGTGCCTCATTTTTGGTTTGGAAGGGTTAATACTGTTATGATATCCTGCAGTGATCTCTCATTAAAAATAACTAATTCAGTGCAATACCTAATAAAATGAAAATGATTGTTTTGCAGCAATAGAAAGACACAGTGAAAAGAGATCCTGAATAGTTAAAATAGTCTTGAACACAATACAAAGCTGGATTTATACATTCTGATTTCAACACTTACTAAAAAACTATAACAATCAAAACTGTGTGCTACTGGCAGAAAGAGACACATAAGCCACTGGAATTAAACATATAGCCCAGAAATAGTCTATCTCCGTATTTCTTTTACCTATCTTTTATTTTCACTTTATTTATATTTTGGGTTTTTTTTGTGTAAGAAAAACCATGAAATTTTAAGCTTGTGTGTCTTTTTTATTTCACTTAACGTTATGGTCTCAAGGCACATCCATTTTCCTTCATATGAGTCCAGTTTATCTTTCTGTGTGGTAGAGTAGTCCTCCATTGTGTACAAATGCAACATTTTCTTTATGAATTCATTCCTTTATGAATACATAGACTGTTTCCAAGATTTAGCTATTACGAATTATGCTACCATGAATATGGCTATGCATGTATAACTGTAAGATGATGTCTTCATCTCTTTGGGGGAAGATACTCAGCAGTGGAATACCTGGGTCAAATGGAATTTCTAAATTGTTGGAAGTTATATTACAAAGCTACTGATAAAAAAACCCACAAGATGGTACTATCAGAAAAACAGATATGAGGATCAATGGAACAGAATAGAGGATGCAGAAACAACCAAAGCACATTTTACTACTGTATTTGATCTTTGACAAAGAAGCTAACGCCTTACACTGGAGGAACGACAGCCTGTTTAATAAATGAGAAGGGGAATATAAGTTGGGGAAACATGAGGAAGGGAAAAGGGATTAAAGCCAAAAAAATAATTGAAGCAACAAATGAAAATACAGCTTTTGTAAAATGGGAAAGGGGAGAAGGGTTGGAGAGAAAAAAAATGGGAAGGGGAAAAGGAATGGAGATGTGTTATGTACAGATACAATTCCCTCATGATGAATGAAACGTATCAGTGAAAAAACAAATAATGTTGGGAAAATTGACTATCCACTTGCATAAAATTGAATGTAGAACTGTATCTTTCACCATTTACTAAACATAAGATCAAAATGGATCAAAGAACTAAATGTTAGAACACTTAATCTACTGGAAGACAAACAGATAAAACTCTTGAAGTCATAGACAAGGCCAAGAACTTTCTGAGCATCACCCCAGCTACACAGGATGTAGTACCAAGAATCAAATGGAATCATACTGAATTAAAATGCTTCTGCATAGCAAAAAAAAAAATCAACAGAATAAAAAGATAACCTACAGAATGGAAACATTTTTGATAGCTATACTTCATATGGAGGATTAATATCTTCATATACAAAGAACCAAAAAACTTAGACTCCCTTAAATAACAGTTATTAATTAATGGATATAGATATTCAGTCTTATGGAATAAAACAGTATTTTGGAAATAAGTGGTTCTCAGAATACTTTTGTATTTTATATCTCTAAATTGTAGAGTTAAAATTATTTAAAAGACAAATTCCATATGGGTGTTTTTAAATTAAAATTGGAAAAGAAGAACAAATATACAAAACTACTATTATATATTTTTTGTAGCTTTTTAAAAATTTAACGTTCTTATATGTGAAAAAATTCTTTGGAAGTATTTTACTAATGCTATTTTAACAAGTTTGTAGAGGTATTAAAGTAAAATAAACTTATATACATATATTTGAAGTTTATATTATATATATAAATATGATATACATATCATATTTAACCACAAACACACAGATATACATATGCAATTTTACTCCTATTAAGACTGATTATCTTAATTTTTTTTGAAGTTAGGTGCAAAAAAAATCAGAGTGCTATATGTCAAAATGGCAAGTTTGACAATCAGCAGACACATGCTTTGGAAACCCTTAATTAAGTCATTTATATTCTTCAAATTGAAATTGTTAAAATGTTTAATATGTGGGTAAAATCTATTGTGTGTAAAGTTAAATGAAATAAATATATAAAACAGTCTACTGACACACATAATACAAATTCCAGAAACATGTCCTTAAAATTATTCTAGATTTATTATAAATAGTCATAGCTAGTAAAGGTTCTGAAGTAGTGCATTTTCTCCATACTTACTCTTCATTCTTTTTTTCACTGCTGTGTAGAAAAGTTACATGAACACATTCATGACTTTCAGTGTTCTAGTTTGGAAAAGCACACTAATTTTGACAAGGTTATGAAGAAGACTTTTCATATTCACCTTGATTTCTGTTCTAAAATAAAGTTGTCACAGGGTCTGTCATAAAAAATATGTACAAAATATCTGCAGAAGATTATTAAAACCTGTTTGATAGCATGATCTTCAAATAAGGTAAGCTTTTAAAATGGTTCCTTCTTTGCCCTAAATGAGCTCTAGGAGTTAACCACTCTATGCTAGCACCCACATGTTAGAATGCTCTAAGTTAACTGTACAGTACTATGGAAATCAGAGCATTCTAGGTTTTTTTTTTCTTGCAGTACAAGGGATTGTATATAGGACCTTTGAATTGAGCTATGTCCCCATTTCTTTTCTTTTTTGAGACTAATTCTCCTAAGTTCATAAATTGCTCAGGCTGGGCTTGAACTTGAAATCCTCCTACATCAGCCTCCCAAAGGCTGGGATAACAAATGTTTTGCCACCACACTGAGCTTACTGTAGGTTCCTTCTGAACTGATATGCTGAATGATTACAGCAAAGGGAATAGAAAGAGAAAAGTAGTCACATCTGATAATGCACATTTAAATATTAAATATGAAGAAAGTACGCCACCCCATCTGATGCACTATTGGAATGTTTAGAAATAAAGGGATAGATGTGACAGTGAAATTCCTATGGGGAAAGAATCATTGAGCCACATTATTGATAAATCCAATCATTATTAATTCAAATACTCCTGTGCTCATTATTTCAAGTGTTTATGGAGTATAAGAAAATATATTATGAAAACTAAGTGCAGATATTGAATTCCATGCTGATGAGATTCAAATTTTAAACATTAATTTAAAGAATCATTTAGTTAAGAAGATAGATGTGAGGGGGAAAAGTCAGACTCATTTCAGTGGGTTAAATATAATGATAAAAATATTTATTCTTACAAAGCTAAGGAAAATTTTCACTGACATCTTTGAGCTATGCTGTTATTATCTTCCTAAAATGACTCCTATTGTGTGTTTTTTTTAAATTTTAGAATCTTGACTATTTTCAGATAGAGAATGAATTAATTACTCTTTCCAGGCCATTCTCTGCAGTAAAGAACATCACTGAATTGGAAACAAACATTGAAATTATAATATCGTCTCTACCATTAAATCACTTTTAGATGAAAAGTAGTTGGCTTATTTTTTCAGAGTTTAAATTTTCTTACTAATTAAATAAGCAAGTTACATTCCACACTTCTCATAAAACTAAATGTATCGAATAATTTGTAATGTCACCTGAACATCTGATATTCTCTACCCTTTCTCCATGAGAAGATCATCCTAACCCTAACCCTGATATTCTACAAAATATCTCTCTGCAAGAAGGGACAGAATGTCTAGTAGAGTCCAACGCCAAATTTACTTAGTGATGGTTGTCTCTAAGCAAAGACAAACAATAGTTATGAAATACCTGTGCTCCTCTATGAATTCACACTGCTATTGCAGTAAGATTAGGACAACGTGGCTGTGTTTTGGCAAACAGGAATGTAAGCAGGAGTGAGGAGTCATTCAATTCTGTACCTCTTAAATCTTTATTATTCCTTGGTATCTTTCCATTTTTGCACAGGAGACAGCAAACCACACATTGGAAAGGCAAACTTCAGATTACTGTAGGAATTGCCTGGGTCTCTATGTCTGTGTGTCCTCAGATGCAGAATAATCAATCCCCATGCACTCTTGGGAGACTATGGGTGAGAAATTAACTTTTGCTGTATTTAAGCAACTAAAATGAATAAAGTCTATCTATCTATCTATCTATCTATCTATCTATCTATCTGTATCATCAATCATCATCATCATCATCTTTTGTCTCAGTTTATCTTGATTAGTATAATTTCTATATTATGGTTTTCCTGTCATAGTTCTTGGTTTAAAATTCACATAAATTTAGCAAGGGCATAGTATGCAGATAGCTATAACAGTATTAATATATTAATGATTTTAAATGATTTTTATATTTCGATTTCATAGTGATTCACAATTGCTAGTTAATCAGTTGCTTAGAGTTATTCTACCTAATTTAGGGTATTGCATTAGCTTTATTTTGAGCCTCTATGAAAATTTTGAAGACATTTCTTGTAGATACTTCTCATAGTTGTTTACTTTTATAGTAAACAATTACCTGTGGTCCTGAACATTCATAAAACTACCATTGATCTGAAGAATTTTACAAAATAGGATACTAGTGTAAGAAAAGAACTATTCCAATTAATTATAAATTTTTCTGACAATCTTCTATGGAAATTTTATAGTTACACTTTTTCATGGATTATATATGCAGTCTTCTATATAGGATATTTCATATGGAAAACACTTAAAAGTTAGTATTTAAATTCCAACTCTTAAAGTTAACATTTTAAAAAATCCACCCCTTCATCTTGTCTTTTTCATTATTTTATTACTTCCACTCCAAAATTTGTTTTCTTCCTTTTTCAGGCAGCAAAAGTGTGGTTTGTACTTAAGCTATAAACTCTTGAATTATACTAAGTTCCTTTCTTTCTTTCATTCATACATAAAACTGGTCTCCAGATTCTCTTGATTCTACTCTATAATATCTCTGTTAAATGCTTATAATTCATAGAATTAAAAGGCAACTAATAATCTGATTTTTAAAATGGGCAAAGAGCTTGAATAGGCATTTCTACAAAA
Organism: Hydrochoerus hydrochaeris; assembly: GCA_004027455.1. Taxonomy (NCBI): domain Eukaryota; kingdom Metazoa; phylum Chordata; class Mammalia; order Rodentia; family Hydrochaeridae; genus Hydrochoerus; species Hydrochoerus hydrochaeris. The sequence goes on from PVLA01003159.1 coordinate 195,149, forward strand.
TACACATATACTTGGCTAATAGATATATGAAAATGAACTGAAACATTAATAAACAGGGAAATGCCTATCAGAACAAAATGACTTACACATTTTAGGATGGCTGTTATTAAAAACCAACAGATTATATGTGTTGACAATTGCAAAGAAATTATAACATCTCTCTACTGATCAAGAGAATAAAAAATAGTGCAGAAGCCATGGAATACAGACTGGCTATTCATCAAAGAATTAAAAATAGAGCTGCCATATGTTCCAGCATCCTGCTTCTTATATTATCCAAAAGAGTTTAAATAAGAACACCCAAGTGAATAATAACATTTCCATTTTCATTGCAACACTACTTGTAATTGCCAACTTGTGGAAACAAATGTTCATCAACAAATTAATGAATTGAAAAACAGTGTATATATACAATGGGATATTTTCATTCTAAAAAAGAAGGCGACCCATCTTTCAATATTTGACTACATGGATGAACCTGGAAAACTATCTTAAGGAGAATAGGGGAAGTTGCAAAAAGACAGATATTGCTTGATTATACATGATGAGGCACCTAACATTTTCAGACTCACAGAAACAAATGATAGAATGATGGTTGCCAGGGGTGAGAAGGAAAAGGACATTGGTTATCAGCAAGTACAAAATTTCAATTATGCAAGATAAATTGGAGAGCTCTGAAGAAAATCATGCATATGGATAACAACATAGCATTACAAACTTCAAAATTTTTTAAGAGACTATATCTAATTTTAAGTGTACATATCACAATACGATATTTTTTAAAAAGTTCTATCCCTTATTTGGATTGTAGAAATATGCCATTTTTCTTCTCAGTTTATCCCATATATATATATATATATATATATATATATATATATATATATATTGGGATACTCATATGATCACATCTTTCCTTTGCTTAAATTTTTTAGATATCTTTGCCCTTCAGATAAAGACTATTCTCTTACAATGATAAAACAGAACGTTCGCGATTTCACTAGTTAGCATTGTTTTCTACACTCTTCCCTCCTCTCATACGAACATTTCAGTCTCAGCTACATGCCAGTCTTCTTGTTCACACATCTTTATTATTGCTTATATCCTCTACATATATGCCATTTATTCCAGGTTTGGCAAAAATCTTCCTCTGTCTACAGAATTCATTTCAAAGTCACTATCTCTGCCAAGCTACTAATGTTTCCTTGAGACAGTATAAATTTTTTTTCATCTATTATCTCTGAGGTGTATTTCTCATAACTCTGTTACATATTTCTAATTTTTCATAATGACAAAAGTCATTTTCTGTTATGACTTTTGGAGAACAGAGCTTCACATCACTCACCTTTGCCTTTTGAGTACCAATTTTAAATAACATTCAAAAAGCAAGTAAAATGGATCAGTTTACAAATGTTTTTAATGAATTATTGTTGGTTACTATGAAAGAGGACTGAGAACAGGAACTTTCATTTGGAGGATCAAGGATTTACTTTGGCGACAGTACTTTCATGTAATTTTTACTAGCACTTTGATGCCTATGGACTAGCACTTCCACATAATTTGGACTGGCAGAAAATATTTTAAAATATGTGCTGAAATAAGAATTTGATATTTGCTGCTAGGATATAGTTCAGATAATTTCTAGTGGTACAGAGACCATGGACAGTTTGGGGCTCAATCAAGGTATTTTATGTAAGAATATCTTTTGACCAGAAAATATCATTTTATATTAACTAGTTAGGTAATTTTATGTCCTAAAGTCAAACATTTTTGACATTATAAATGACACAGACTGAAAGGAGTGATTTTAGCTGAGAAGATAATAGAAGCATGAAGCAGGTATGATTTCTCGTATAAATCATTCTAAAAGGGGCACCAATACTGAAAATTCACTGAATAAATGGCAGTACTAAAGTTTTTTTATGGTGGGACTTACTTGGAATGAAAAATGAAACTCATATTTATATGGTATTAACTGCAGTGATAGCATATCTTTGGAGTACTGAGATATTTGGTAGTCAGGGTAACTGCAGATCATTAAAATTAAAACCACCCTTTAAAATCCTTTTATAAAGGTTTCAGTTTGGAGGTCAACAACCTATGTTTCCATTCTATCTGGTATTCCCATCATGAATAAGCTTTGTTTCTTCCCTTGAATATGAGATGAATAATTTGATCATCAGCTGAGTCATTTTGTAGGAAAAAATGTACACTAATGCTATCTGAAGAATATTACAATCAATTTGAAACAAAGAGCCATTTCATGTCTTCCATTTTATAATCACAAAGGCACATATCATCATCAGGTAGAATAGCAGGCTAAATTTCATTTATAATTTAAATTACTTTTTCTCTTAAGTAAAATATGCAATTTTATATCTCATTACATATAACCTTTACTGAGTTTGTATTCATATAGGAATATCTTTGCTGATAAGGTGAAAGCTATGATTTCCAACCCTTGTGTACTGCATTCTCCCCTAATAAATGCTCATTGTTCAAAAATTTTTTTGATCATGAGGGACTATTGCAGGAAATATGTTTTCTAATTTGAGCCAAGATCCAGTCTAATAACAACAATTCGATAATATCATTTTGTATTTTTTGAAAAGGAGACTTTAATTATTTAAATATTTACAGCAAATACTGCTTTGAGATCTGGAAAATGTAGTTTCTAATTGCAAGGTAAACAATGGCATTCCATTTTTAAAAAGAGTTAAACCTGCTACTTCAAGGAAAAGCACAGTTGACTATAATAATGTTGAATATAAAATGATCTATACTGAAGACCAATGCATTACCCACTTTTCTTTCATTTTTCTTACCCACTCTTCTTATTTCGTCTTCAGGAAACTTTGTTCTTACCTCATACCTTGTGGAGCTCCTTGCGGCACCCACGGGGATAATATCCGCTGGAGCTGACTGAGCCTGGGAAACTGCTGACCTCGAGCAGCCGGAACGTCCTGAGAGGAGGTGTTCTACCTGCTGCTGCGGCAGAGGCCACCTCGCTGGTGAAACAAGGAGGAACATACTTGGAACAATCTGTTAAAGTTAACTGTTCAGTAGAACTGTCCTCTTGCCGCTGTGATCTAAAATATGTACCCATGTTCAACAGAGCACAACGGCTTTGTTTCTCAATTAAACTGGGAGTTTAAGTCAGTTCCGGACCTCCATTCCAGCGGAAGTTCCCTGACAGCCCTAAAAGATAATCTCTGTTTCTCCTGTCATTTGTCTCTCTAATCAGAGGTTGTTGGCATAAACCCAGAAATATCACTTGCACTAACTTTTTAAGTCTTTTTATTTATAATATACATTAATGTTCTTTTAATGACAAGCTCACCAGAAGTAGAATGAGGAAAATGATGAGCACTTATTAGTACTTTATTATTTTAAAAAGTGGGTATAATCCCAATTTACAAAGCTAAAGTAGGATTCGTCTATAGGATATGGGTAACATGTTAATAAGATATCATATTATCATTGTGAATCAACCTTTTTCTCTTTTAAATATTGGTTGTATAAACTCAGCGTGTCCTTTGTTGTCAATGTGCAGTTAAAATGACCCATATATTTTTTAAAATTTCATATAAACGTGAAATAATCTCTAGAATTTATGGCAAAGTAAGATTATTAGAAGTAACCATCATAAATTATTTAAAAGAGGTGAAATTTAAGTTTATTTCTACTTCAGAGATACTGTTAATTGAAATGAGATACAAGGAAACGAATACGATTAACTTGAACAGCTGTCAAATCCTTTTAGAAACAACATTATATTCCAAAACACTAAGAAAATGATAGTGTTATCATTATTAAAAATTCAAAAGTACTTCAAAGAGCTTTGGGGTAGAAATGGAGGTCATTTGTATTTTATATGTTTTATCTAATGCAGATGTAATGTCGTGAAGATACATGGTAGATATATGAATGCATTAATTATGTATTTTTTTCTGTGTTGTATGTTGTAGGGAGGTTTTAGAGTTTTTGTTGTGAACATTTCTGCAATGCCTGTAGCATATCTCTTTGAGAGAGAGATGAAGAAGTGGGCAAGAGGACAGGTAAGGAAAGTTTGAAGTAGATGGGAAGGTCCATCATGCCTTTGTCTGCCTACGTATGATTTCAATATAACATATCGTGTTTATAAAATCATGTGGGACTTTATTGATCGTTTTGTTTAATTGGAAAAACATAGCTTCCTCAAAATTATTAACTGGATTAATATTACTAGAATAATGTGAATAAAACATACAAAAACTGTCCAAAATGGCAGTGTTAGAATGTTTTCACTTTCTGTAACATTTGTTTCAGTTCAGGGACATGACCCTGGCACAAGAAATAGACAAAACATATTGAAATTACTGAGACCCTAGTGTGTACCTAGTAGATTTATATTCTCTATCATAAACACTGAACCCTGAATAATACACAGACATCTACTGTACAGTGACATACATTATCACTTGCATCAATTACTGTTTAAATACCAAACATCAGAATAAACTAAGATTACAACCTGAAATGAAAATTCTTTTAAGCAAAAATACTAAACAATGTAATGAAATCATGAAGTATGTGTTTTAAAACTGCTCACAGCTAAGTATGAAATTAAGGTTAATACTATTATTGTGGTTCTTTTTACTTTGTTGTTTATTAATGAGCAAAAATAAGATATTTCATTTCATTTCCTCACCTAAAAGTTTTGTCTATTTTTTGATATGCATAAAAATGTACTGTATAATTCTTAGATAAAATGTAATTGTGTGTACTAGTGTAGCTGCTCAAAGTCTTGTCACAAAAAAATAAAATAAATTTGAATCTATTATTTTTAGTAAAATATATTTTAACTTTTGAGTCCAATGATAGAACAATCAAAAATGCCTGAGAAGATATATAACAATGCTAAGGTAAATGGTGAAGTGGGAGTTCAAATCCTGTTCTCTGATTTCTGAGACTAGAATATTAGTGTGATGTACAGGGTCATATAAACTCTAAGTCCTTCTGTTTCCTTTCAAGACTGTACATATGTCACTGTGGACCCCTTTAACTTTCAAAATACTGTCACACATTTGATAGCACACTTTCTGGGAAAAGCACTATGTCTATAAACAATAGTTCATTTAATTTTTTTGGTGCTGAAAATCGTGTTTTTCTATACATCATTATATTTATAACAAAAAAATTTCAAGATAGAAGAATTTGGAGGTAGAAAACTGAAACTCAGTGCCTAGTTTACCTCCAGGTTAAAGTTTTATAAAAACTAAAATAGTTTACTCCATTCCTCATTTTCAATCAGCTGTTTCTGTTGAAGGAACATGGAACTTGACATAACAAATTGCCCACTAGAAGTATACAATGAGATCCTTAAAGGTTTTATTTCATTTTACTTTCAGACTTGGACCTCTAATATTGATCTTTTTGAAGCCTGTAAGCAAAGATTAAAACATTCTAACATGTTATCTACAGGTGAGCCATGATGAATTATGATTCTCACCTAATCCCTGGAATGAGAAGGCTGCAGTACATAACAAGTTGTTAATCAGTATGGTGACACGAAAGATTAATCTTTGATTTCTATGTTCACAAACTCTGTTTATTTGGTCACATTAGAGAACAGACTGTGGTGTTGGAATGGTTCTCAGAAGTGATGAATGTAAATGTCAAAACTGCCAAGGTCAATGTATAATGTTCATAAAAGAACTAACCCAGTTCAAGCACTTTCCATTTGTCATTCATGCAATTTGATCCCTGGTTCTCTTTACAATAACACATGAAAGAGGAAGACTGCTGTGTTCATTGCAGTGGAATCCTTGGCACTTTTCACTTTCTCTCAGGTGAGAGACTTTCTCAGACTGGCATCATTTGAACACAACATTTGTTTTCTGGGGACATTAGATCAATTATTGAAATATGAATTTAATAAAGAAAAAAGCTGGTCAAATAATTATGCATAGAAAATGTTATCATGTAGAAGATTTTAAAATTATAAATCAGACTCTCATCATCTACTTGATTTTCAAATATACTCTCAGTTTTGATTAATTGACCATATTTTGTTGAAATTTATTCCAATGTCAACACTTTAAAAATGGATTTTTCTTGAGAAATTTGTAAGTGCTAAAGACTTCAAAATATTTTAAAGTAAAAACTCAAGTGTCTATATTTGATTTTTAAAATACTACAAACCTATATTTTTCTTGAATTTGTTTGAACAATTGTTTTCTATTGTAATTGATGAATTCATGAACTATCATAGATGCAGTCAGTTAAAATTATACAGATTATTTGTTCTACAATTTTATCAAATCAGTAACTTCAAAATTTCTAACTCATTCTTGATGTTTAGCTTTATGTATCTGTGATATATTTTAAAAGCAGAGTTAAACTTGATATCAGTAGTAGAAAGAAAGCTTCCTGTATACAAGAGTTGTTCTCCACTGTATCTCAGATTCTTGTATGAGAATCTTATAAAGGCTCAAGAAGTATTTTCTGGAAGAACAAAAATGAAAGAAACTAGAAGAAAAATTTTAAAAAATATTCAAAATTGAAACATACAATTTATTAAACTGCATGCATATGGAAATGACTTAGTAACATCCAAAATTACAGATAATTTATTCTGAGATTATCAGTAAGATTATATAACATTTCCCAAACTAAAATAGTTTTGGAAATTTCTCATATCAGAAAAAATATGTACCATTTAAAAATCACTCATGGTGAAATGCAGCTATTTTTTTTTTAAAAGCATCAATCAAAACTTCATTGAAGTAAAACCGAGAAAGTTCTATTGGTTCTCTTCTTCACTTTAGGGTAAATATATTCTTTGATTTTTTTTAACTTGAAGATAAAAGAGATAACCAAACATAAACACTAAATCAAATTGTATTGTCAAGTGACTTGTATTATATACTTACATGAAAAAATTACAAACGTTTAACAGACTGCTTCCAAATGTGAGGTGTGAGGCGTTCCTAAAAGCATGGCCTTCCCTTTTCAATGTGCAGCTCTAGCAGGTTCAGAGATGAATGAGAAATAATAAAGTGTGAACTCTTGTAGATGGTAAAGCATAAAAAGTATAATGGGAAGTGAGGACAACAATTCTGATAAATTTAAAATTTAACTTAATAAGCAATTCAAATGGGTAAATATGGATACACAGTTTTAATGATTTTTGTCTTTTCCTCCAGAAGAAAAGAAATGCTTCAGCTTCATTGGCTGACATGATCAGAAGGAGATATAACAGCTCTGATTTGTGTTGCTGAGTCTCAGTTTCCACATTTATGAAACAGGATTTTCAAAATCCTTTTGAAGGTCAAATGAGAAATTTTGATAGTTCTGTATAAACTGTCAACTGCTACACAAATGTTAGTCATTATTCTTACAATTATCTTTTGCATGTGCATGTCATATGGTTAATGCTAGATTCTCATAAGAGAACTTTGAAAATGTCTGCTGCTTAGTTTTTATTTTGCAGCTGTTTCATCATTTTAACATATAATACGTTTTTGAGGGGTGTTTATATTAAAAACTAGAGAGTAAAAAGGATAATTGAACTAATAGACTATAAGCATACTTCCTTGACTTTAGTTACTCATAAAGCTAAATTACATTAATTCCAAAAGATTTTTCTGAGCATTCTAAAATGTTTTATTTTTATTCAAAAGGGTTGTATAACTATTGCTTAAGATAGTTTTTATATGTAGCTTAAAAATACAGTGATTTTTCCTAGGATAAAATAGAGAAAATAGAGGCTGAGTGCCACTTCTCTTTCTAACCAGAAATAATCATAATAAGTAAATTACTTAGTTTAATCAACCCATGTTTCATATGATATATTATTTTCTTACTCTTATATTGCTCTGCTATGATAAAATATTGATTTATATTCATAACACAATTATCTTTAAGTTTTGTTTTGTCTGTCCCAAAAGAATTAGAACAATAAAGAATACTATTTGTACTTATATTTTATCAATGTTATCTAAGATAATAAAATTGTATTTCTGTAGAAATCATGTATACATATATAAATTGAAATAAATATTAGAAAGAAAACAAGTTTCATTATATCTATTCCTTGACAGTTCATTAGGGACTTAACATTCACTGTGAAATCAAAGAATGATCACAATTCCATGTCAGACCTAAATTTAACTATGATTATAAGAAAATCAAAATATCCATTTGAAGCAAATAAAATTTCCTAATTTTATTAATATTGATAGTGGTTTTGTTTTGGTAGAAAACAAAACTTTTAAGTTTTGTATATATTACAGTTTGCAAACAATCAAAATGATGAAAGCACAATAAAATTACACATATAGAAATGGTGATTCTAAAAATTTTATTGATAATATTAATTTTATGCAATTTATAAAACATGTTTCATGTAATTGCATACTTAATATTAAGTAATAGTAATCATTAATATTTTCCTTACATTTGAAATAATCAATAATTTAAAGGTAGCTTTTAAAAGCAGAACTTTTCCTAGATATTCTAGTAGAAATCTCTTTGAGATTATATATATTCAAATACATCAGACATATCTTCCATAGGCTATGATATCCTCAGTGTCTTTATTGATATATAGTTTAATTTTCTATGCAGTTTCCCTTATACAAACTATGACATAGCTTTACTGTAACCATATGTTATGTGCTGACAAAAAAGTAGGATTCTGATAGATGGGGAAACAATATGTATATATCATGAAATGCAAGGAAGGGTATGATAGAGTGGGAGAATTCTGTTTTACTTTTAAACTCCAAGTTGATGGACTTGGGTATATTTAAATACATATGCATACCTGTGCACCCTAAATTTACAAATCTATGTACATAATGTATGTATTGTATCATTTAATAAACCCACATTTTACATTTATGGAATCGGAGTAGGGTACAGCTTATCAACTTAATGTAAAACTAACTAAATCTGTGTTAATTTTAATTTTAATTAATCCAATAATGTTACCTGCTGATGACTTCATTCTCCTTAGTTCCTGTTGGCAGTCTGAAAAGCAGTTCTCACTCTAACTTAATTCTCTGTGTGTCATCCGAAAGAGCTTGTCATCTTGCTGTTGAATATAACCTCTGACCCTGCCACTTTCTGTAATAGGCCTACCTTTGCACATTTAATGCACTTTTTACATGCATTAAAAGATACCAGATCAGTGAAATGTAAGGACATGCTGTGAATACTTCCATTGTTTCTATATCTCTAATTGATCTTTCATGTTATGGAAAATAAGAGAAGAATCAATATTACTTAAGAGCCAGTCCAGCAATACAATTTTTATTATTAATATGCTGACCGCATTGCTTTCAAGACATTGACACCTAAACATGGCCAAAAGTATCAAAATGACTTCTCATTAATAACCATTATATTAATCACTGTTGCCCAGAACTAGAATCTGACTGTGAAATTCCCCTGGTGGAAATTGCTATAATCGTTCAAACTACAGGAATGAATATTTTTCAGCATAATTATTTCTGTCATCTTATTGAAAAATATCCCATTAGATGGCAGCTTTTAGTTACGTAAATCGTGTTGATTAATTTTTAATTTCCAGCATTTGTATGACATTGCACAAGTAAAGATCTATGATAATTTAAATGGTTTGCTGAGCAATTATTAAAATAACTCACAGTAATTCAAACATTCATTTACTTACTAGAAGTGCCATACATCATTAACTCCTGATTAAAACAAGGTTTGCAAATTGCAAGTGCTGAATTGATCACTAAGATACATATTTCATTTTATGAAAATATTCATGTCATGTAGGATACCTCAACTGCAATAATAAAGCTGTAGTATAAATGTTTCAAAGCAAGAGAATCTAAATTTTCCTGGTAGTATGGAATCTCAGCTGTATGCTCAAGTACATATTTGTGCCCCTAGACAGAAGGGGTAAATATTACAGTAGTTAGTTATTTCCATATGTCTTTTACTTAAAACAAGTAAGTTTGAGTGTTTATGAATAAAGAATCCATTCTGAATCTTGGTGCATATTCTATATTTTTAAATTCTTAAGATCATATTAACTGAATTTTAGATAATTTTCATGTTTCTTTATTTGTAAGAGAACATAACTACTTAGCTCATAATACTTTATTACAGTGTAACATTACTCAATGAATATACAATTTCCTATATAGAGCATGAATGCTCTAAGCAATAAAATGCTCATCATATTGTACTTTTACAATTATTATTCAAGTAAGTTATGCTTCAACTAATGATGGGGATACATTCTGAGGAGCACAATAGGCAATTTTTATTGTATTAATATCACATAATATATCAGGACATACCCATATGCTTTAGGTCAACTGCTATATGTGAACTTCGATAGGTGTAATAAATATAAAAATGCATGAGGTTGATGCCAGCATGACTTACCATACTGTTTTACAGTAAACTTTTGGCTTATTTTGAGATATATAATGTTTACATCTATTTTTGAGGGATTTGCACATATATAAACCATTATTGATCACTTTTGTTTCCCTTTCCCCTTCCCCTTTTCTCCTCTTCTCCACTTTCCCTGATTCCCTTCCACATTTCCAGAGTATCTGACTTCCTGTTTCATAAGCCCCTTCTTTATTTTATTCTTCAATTTATTTGTATTTTGGGTGCCTTGTATAAGAGTAACCAAATGATATTTAATTTTCTGTGTCTGATTTATTTCATTAATATGGCTTTGAAATCTATCCATTTCCCTGCAAGTGACATAAATTCACTCTTTTTTTTTATGACTGAGTAAAATTCCATTATGGATATATAACACATATTCTTTACTCATTCCTCCACTGATGCCACCATGATCCAAACACCATCAATGAACACGTAAGGCTTCAAGGGAAAATCTAGATATAAATTGTAACAGAAATCATGCTTCATCATGGTAACTAATTTTTCCAAAGTCCTTTGGAACTGCAGACAAGCTTAAAAAGAAAAATTTAGTCTAATAAATTATAGTATTCTAAATGTTAAAATTTATACTTTGAGGATTATTTAAATTTGTAAATTTTTTTTGAAAAACAGAGATTGTTTTTGTACTTGAGTAGTTCAAAGAGAATTGGCAGGCAAAATTGCTCATCCCATTTCTTTTCAAAAAATTAGGCAAAATTTATTAACACTTCATAGATAATATGTATAGAGCCTTTGTAAAATCTAAAAAGGAAACAAATGCTTTCATTGTACTCTATTCTTCTTGCTAAATATTCATGGCTCAGTCAAATAATAAATCTAAGACCAATAATTAAAATGAGAAATGACAAATACTACTTTAACACAAAGAAATATCAAGGAAAAGGTAGAAACAATACCCCCCACGAGTCAAGTTTACCCTTTTTTATTTAGGAAGCAAAAGTCTTCAGAGTTCTCAGGTATGTTAAAGCTGTCTTTTTCACCAGAGGTGTGCCACAGGAACAGGTCACAGTGGAGACTGACAAACTGTTAAATTTTCCATCCCTTGTGGGAGTGCTGGTAGCTGAGGAGCAGGTTGAAAATGAGCAATGGGTTAGGCAGCTAGAAGAAACTTAAGGAAGAAAACCTTTTCATTGGTAGAGGAGCATATTAATATCAGTTTGGAATATCAGTTTTTAAATGGAGTTATTTTAAAAAATTCTAAGGAGATAATTTGGCTAATGCCCTGTTTTGAGATAATGAAGTTTGAAAGTGTTGGATTCATAGTTCAGTAAAAAGATATTTTCATTTGTGGAAACTAAAGCTCAGAAAGACAGGTTAAAGAATTGTACAAATTAATGAACCTGCTAAATACAAAGACAATTTTCAAGGTGAATGTTGTTTTCGTTCCAAATTCTTCAAATTTCCACCAAAATTCATGGTCATGATATGTTTGTATACTGTTACCAAAGAGCTCCTGTGTACGTAGGAGCTCAGTGTGCAAACAACGGATCCATAAACTTTAAAAAATTATCCCCATTCCCACAGACCTTAGTGCCTGTTGTACTTTAAAATTGCTCTCTCTATACAACAAAAAGATTTTATTTCAATAACATGTTTATAGAAAGAAATAATGATACTTTAGTTCTCAACACTTGGATCTTTAAAAGACAATAATGCATTGCATACACTATAGAAAATAGATTGTAATAATGATGCAATTCACATAATAACTTATTAACATAGCCTATATATACACTTCCGTTTGCTGTTGTCCTCAAGAGAGATTTTTACACTAAGTTGTTGCTATTTATCTTGTAAATATGCTATGAATAATTAATTCTGAAGTTTTCTAACAAATTCTGTACAAGAATATCATGGCAAATGTAATTAATCTTTTGCTCATTCTGCTTACTTAAATGTTACCCAAACTGTTCTCGGTCATCTTTATGTTTCTTGAAACATTCAGTCTGCTATTTAGAAGGATAGATGCCCACTTACCGTATTTTTACTTTGATTATTTTATTTTATTTTTTTTAATTCTGAAGACAAAAATATAAACAAAAATATAAAATTTAAGAACAAGACAGTAGGAGGGAATAATGGTTAATACATTGTGCAATGTTATCTTCAAAGGAGTTCTTCAGATTACAAGATATAGGCATGAAAAATAGGTCAAACAATATTAGCTCAAATCTTTCTTTTTGCTGAATTAATAGAAATGAGTCATATAAATATCTTAACTGCCACACATACGTATATTTTCTTTTCCCTTTCTTCTTTTCTCCTTTCCCTTTCCCTATCCCAGTTTCTCTTTCCTTCTGAACAGTTCCTTTACATTTCCCAATATCTATTGCATATTTTGGATCTTAGTTACCCTTTCAGCTTCTTACATTAGGCCTTCTTCTCCACTGTAGATGACACATAAGAGTCTGACTTATTTTACTTATGAGTATGGTCTCATGTTGCATCCATTTACCTATAAAAGTTTCAAGTTTATCCTTCTTTATGTCTGAGTAATATTCTATGTATAAAAATATCAAAAATTTTTTAGCCATTTTTCAGTTAATAGGCATTTGAGTTCTTTCCAAGATTTAGCTATTATAAATTGTGCTGCCATAACATAGGTGTACATATATTTCTGTGGAAAAACTGGATTGAATGAGACCTCTAATCCTAGTTTTTTTGAGAAATATTCACACTGATTTCCACGGTGGTTGTACCAGTCTCCACTCCAATCTACAGTAAAAAAGAAGTCCTTTTCCCACATCCCTGCCAGCACTTATTAGTGGTTGATTTCTTGATGATAGCCATTCTTTATGGGGTGAGATAGAGTCTCAGTGTTGTCTTAATTTGCATTTCTCGAATGACCAATGATATTGAACATGTTTTCATATATTTATTTACTATTTGTATTTCTTCATCTGAGAATGGCATATTCATCTCAGAAGCCCATTTTCAGATTGGGTCATTGAATTTGGGAGATCGGATTTTTATTCAATTCTTTTTATGCTCTAGGTAGAAGTCCTTTGTCTGAAGGACAGTTGGTTAAAACCCACTGTGTGGGTTGTCTTTTCACTCTGTTAGTGATTTCTTTTGATGTGTAAAATCTTCTTAATATAATCCCAATTGGTGATTCTTTGATGTACTTTCTGTGCAGTTTGGGATTTTTTTTCTGTGAAGTCTCTGATTATGCCTGTCTTCAAGTTTCTACATACTTTCTCTTCCAGTTGACTTAGTGTTTCTCTTTTAATATTTATATGTTTGATCCATTTTTATTTAATTTAATGCATGGTTATAGACAAGGGTCTAGTTTCAATCTTCAGTATGTAGAAAGCTAGTTTTTCCATTACCATTTGTTAAAGAGGCTATCTGTTGTCCAATGGCTATGTTTGACCTGTTTATCAAACATAAGATGGCTGAGTATGTTTGTAGTTGTGTCTGAATCTTCTTACCTAGGTTTCTCTGATCCTCAGGCCTAGTTTCTTTTTTTCCCAATACCATGCAGATTTTATCACAGTAGCTTTGTAGTATAATTTTAAGTCAGGAATTGTGATGCTTCCTGCCTTACCTTGGTTGCCCAGGATTATCTTTGCTATTCTAGGACTCTTCTGTTTCCAGATAAATTTTAGGATTGTATTCTCTAATTCTGTGAGGTGCACTAATGGTATTTTGATCAGGATTGCTTTACATCTGTAAACTCTTTTTGAGAGTATGATCATTTTCACTACATTGGTTTTTCCTATCCATGAGCAAGGGCTCTCTCTACTTTGTGATACCCTCTAAATATCCTTTTTCAGGATACTGTAAAATTTTTCAATGTGTAGATCTTTTATTTCCTTTGTTAGATTGATTCCTAAGCAATTCATTCATTTGGATGCTATTGTGAATGGTGTGATTTCCCTAATTTCTCTCTCAGTCAGTTTGTTGCTTGTGTACAAGAATGCTATTTTTTCCAAATGTTGGCTTTGTGTTCATCTACACTACTGAAGTTGGTTATTAAATGTACAAGTCATTTGGTGGAGTTTTTGGAGTCTTTGATGTAGAGTATCATGCCATCTGTAAATAATTTTAATTTAACTTCTTCCTTTCTTATCTTTATTCCTTTTATTTTTTTCATTAGTTTAATTGTTCTGGCTAATGTTTCCAGAACTATATTGAATAGGAGTGGTGATGTGGGCATCCTTGTCTTGTTCCTGATTTTAAAATGAAAGCTTTCAGTTTTTGTCTATTTAGGGTGATGTCAGCTATTGGTTTGTCATAGATGATTTTTATCACATTAAGATAAAGACAAACTATTCTGATTTTCTGTAGGGTTTTTTTTTTATCATGAATGGATGTTGGACTTTGTCAAAAGTCTTTTTCTGTGTCTTTTGAGATGATTGTATTAATTTGCTTCTTTTAGTCCAGGTTGATATTTTTCCTCCCATAGTCTTCCCTGACACATCCACCTTTTGTAAATGTGTTTAACGTGGTACTCAGAATTAAAAAAGGACAATAGTAAATCATAAAAATGATAATATCCAATATTTAATCACAACTTGTGTCTGGCAATGTTCTAATAATTTGTATGCATTATATCATTTAATATTCATAGCAGCTCTTTGAAACATGTTTGCAGCATTTCATCTGGCACTAGTTACTAAGTTCTTTGAATCTGGTGAGACAGATCAGAAAACTTATGCAACAAGTTCCAAAAATGAGATTATTGGCTACAGAGAAGGAACAAGAGACAGCAGAATCCTGGAATTCAGTGTGAACTGGTCCCACAGTACACAGGAGAGTGGTTAGGATGCATGGACTCTGCACCTGCTTGTCTTGTGGTGCAACTGAGGAACCTGAAAAGGCAGCCTGGAGGTACATAAGTCACTAGGACAGAGCTGTGATAGAATATCGCTCACTTCTTATTTAGGAGTATCACACTCCAAGAAGATCCTGCAGTTAATCTTGAGAGCTGCAGTAAGAAATGAAAGAGATTTGGGTCAGCCCAAGCCACTCAGAAAACCATCCTATAGCAAGTATTCTTATTGATTCATTTAATAAAAAACTCACTCTGGGTATTCTTTTATATCTTTATACCATTTATTGTAGTTTTAAAGTTATTAATGCAAACTTCCTGCCATTATAAAAACAATTTCAGTTTCCTACAAATATTAAATATTTAAACAATATTTTAAAATCTGTCTGTATTGTCAAGTTTTAAAAATTTAAATGATTTAAATTTTAGAACCCCAGTGATTCATTGGAGTAGAATTTTAACACTAGTTACACTTTCATCACTTCATTTCATATTGTAATTTCTGAAAATGACATATGTAAGTTAAGATTGCCATCTAAATTTCCTCTTTTTTTGTTGTTGATACTGGGGACCAAACTCACGACCTTGTACTTGTTATCTAAAATTTCTAAGAGAAAAACTTTCTAGTTAACTTTCATTCTGATAAGCTACAGTGCATAACAGGAATGCTTTTGGCACAATTTGCCTAAACAGTGGAGGTGTCAATGTTCAGCTTTCAATATACATCCAAGAATTTAGTATTCTCAGATTTTTATCACACTCCCAGACTAAGTGAAGCAAATAAACATTCCTTTGTAAGTGAAAGTTGGTGTTTATTCAGTCCATTTGCCTTGCTCAGACATTTGTCAAACTACTGACAGCAAAAAAGACTTGTTTTTGTACAATTAATTTTTTAAAAAGTTACATATAATTACATAAATCACCTGATTTAATTTTCCAACAAGAAAGACAATAAAACACATGAGATTTTTGCAGAAAGGTAGAAGATTGAGTTTGAATTGGCAGCTTTGATCAACTCATAATATCTTCTTTAGTTAATGTTAGAATAGTTACTCTTGGTTTAAAATTAAGGTACTTTTTAGGCAGCGATTTATGATCAGCATTATAAAGTTCTGACACAGAGGGGTGGATTTTTAAGGTCACTCTCTAAAATGTTAATTTTTCTTAAAATTAAATTTTCTGAAAATTAAATGAAATAAATTTCATTAAATGAGGATATTTCTAACAGAAATAAAATGATTGTTTGATTCCTGTCATAGGCTTTTTCTTAGTTTTCTAGCACAGCAACCAATTCCTCATCTTCTCTCTGAGAAACCTCCTTACAAAGAATATCATATTTCCTTTTTTAATCAGTTTTTGGTCTATTCTATGTTTCTAAACTCCACAATCTACTTGTTGGTTAATCTTTATGTTTTTCATAGTTATAATTTATAATTGAAAAACACTACCACAAATCATAGAGTTGCAATATATTTATGAGGAAAATAATATAGGAGAGATATTCTTTCAAATAGTTTTAATTGTGTTTTCTGGTCAGTGACAAGATGCTGAGTTAGCAAGATTTGGTGCTCCATCCTCCAAAATCAACTGTGAAAAAAAAATACACATAAAAAGTAAGTCAGAAGTCTAGAAGCTAGCAAGTCCCAACAGAAAATAGTCTTTCTGAGTCTTAAAAAGAATGAAGAATGCCTTTCTTTGTATGTGTGGCCTTATCAGGGAATCCCAGGGAAAAACGAACTAGCAGAACTCTTTCTATGCTGTGCCAGTGCACATACCTGGGGTTGTTGGCTTTGCATTGCTGTCAGCGTGTTAAAGGTATAAGAATGTTACTCAGAGATGTGTTGACTAAACAGCTTCTATATTTACTTATCTAAATCTTCTGGCCTGGAATATTTTACCTAGGCACAGGCCCTGGCTAAGATTGGTGTAGTAAAAGGGTTAAATATATAATTCCCATCATAATTATTTTACATGGTGGAGGAACTTCTAACAGGTGGGATCAATACTGAAACATGTTCTGGGATCCTTTCCTTATCCTGCAGGGAAACTAAGTGATATTCCAAAGCAAAATGAGTTTGCAGATCAAAGCAACCAACCACACAAGCAGGAAAACCTTTTCAAAAGAAATATGGCACACGGATATCATTGAATATTTTTTAAATAAATTAATTTTATTGTTACATTTTAGATACACATAATGATCACATTCATCATAGGGCATTTGTACCTGTACATATCTTGATCCTTCTTTTTTCCTGTTTTCCTCTTCCTTTCAACCATTCTTCCTCTCCTCATTTAGAAAAGCTTTATTTTCATTTTTCCTTTTTTTCTTCCTTCCTTCCCCCTTCTCTTGCTTTCCATTTAAAGGTTTCTATTTCAAAATATCTATTATATATTTTCCTCTATATTTACACTTTCCATTTCTTACATCAGAGAGACCATGTGATATTTAAGCATATGTGTCTGATTTATTTTACTTAACAGTATGCTTTCTAGGTGCATCCATTTACCTGGAAATGTCTTTATGTCAGAATAGTACTCCATTTTATAAAACACCACATCATGTTTGATCATTGATTGATTGATAGGCATTTAGTCTGTTTCCAAGATTTAGGTATTACAAATTGTACATTTACACACATGGGTTTGTATATTCTTATGCTATCTTGATTTTAATTCTATCAGAAAGATACAAAGAAGAGCTTTGTCAAATGGAACCTCTAGTTTTAGTTTTCTGAGGAATCTCCACAGTGGTTTCCTTAATGGTTCACCAGTCTACACTCCCACCAAGAGTGGAGAAAGATTCCTTTTTCTCTGCAGCCCAGTCAGCATTTGTTGTTGATTTCTTGATAACAGTCATTCTTTCTGGGATGAAATGGAATCTCAGTCTTATTTTAATTTGCATCTCTCAAAAGAGCAGTGATGTTGAGCATTTCTTCATATATCATTTGTATTTCTTTATCTGAAAAGTATCTATTCATTTCAAATACCCATTTTTGGACTGAGTCTTTGAATTTGGGGGGTTTGAGATTTTTTGAGTTCCTTATATATTCTAGATATTAATAGTTTGTCTGAAGAACACTTGGCCACAATTTTTCCCCCACACTGTGGTGAATATTTTGTCCCTTCATTCTGTTGGTAATTCCTTTTGGGGTTGAAAAGTATTTTTAAATGTTGTCTCTTGTAATATTTCCTATATAGTCAGGACTTTGTTCATAAAGTTTTTGTGTACACCTATGTCTTTGAGATTTATACTTATTTAGTCTTCCAATAGATTTAGTGTTTTTTTATTTAAAGAGAAAAAAAAAGCAAAACAGAAAAAAAGGAAGAAACAATACAGAATTTAAAAAAAATAAACAGTAAGAAATCACTATTTGATAAATTACATATTGTCTTCTTAGATTTAGTCATTCAAGTTACAAAATTAAAGCATACAAAGTGGACATTCAAACATTGAGGCTGCAAACAGTTCTTTTCAATGATCCAATAATAACTTAGCAACATGGTTATCAATCCGACACACTTAAACATACATACAGTTATATCCTTTAGAGCACTTTCTTTTCCTCCTATTGCTTTTTAAAAAGTCCATTATCTGTTTAGTTATATCATGTTTCAGCTTGTTCAGTACCTTACTGATGTGTTTTGTTGTTGTTGTTATTTACTATTTGTTTATTTCTTTATTTATGTATTTATTTTTAAAGTAGTAAAATACCACAGAACAAGATGGAACAAAGCCAATTGAGACAGTGTGGTGAAATTGGTATAGAACTGCACAGCAGGTTACCGGGATAACAGTAATAGGTACCATATTATATCTTCTTTTCTTCAAAATAGTTGTTTCTTCAATCAGGTATAGTAAAATCAAAGGAAATTCAGAACATTACAGCACTTATCAAAACAGAATATTGAATGGAGCAATACCATTAATCAGAACAAAGTAAAACCGTGATAAAAAATATAGTCAACCTCATAAGAGATGCACAGATCTCTGGCTCCTATTTGCTAATGGGAGGTGGATGTTTGAATCTCAGCCCACATGCCTGTAGGCTCACAACCACTTACCAAGGCAGCAAGCTGGTTGCTTGGTTTCTGAGTGCCTTAAGTTTCAACATGACGCAGATTTCAGGAGACACTGATGGTTCTCACCCTAGGGGGCTGCAGCTTGCTGGGCCACAGCCACTTACCAGGGAGGCGAGCTGGTGCTTCTAGTGTTTTTGTTTTAATATTTGTTCTTTGATCTACTTCAATTTTAAATTAGTGCCTGGTGACAGATATGGGTCTACTTTCAATCTTCAGTATGTGAAAAGCCAGTTTTTCCAGTGCCATTTATTAAAGAGGCTAACTTTTTCCAGTGAAGGGGGTTTGGATTCTTCATCAAAGATCAGGTGGTTGAGTGTGTTTGTAGTTGTTTCTTCACCTTCTAATCTGTTCCCTTTATCCTTGGGTCTAGATTTTATTTTTGCCAGCACCATACTGTTTCTATGACAGTAGCTTTGTAGTATCATTTCAAGTCAGAGATTATTAAGTCCCTTGCTTTGCTTTTGCTGCCTAGAATTCACTATCTTAGGTCTTTTATGGTTCTGAATGACTTTTAAAATTGTTTTCTCTAATTCTGAGACATGCTGTTTGACTTTTTGATTGTCATAGCATTAACACTGTATAAAAATTTTGGAGGTATGACCAGTTTCATTATATTGTCTCTTCCTACCCATGAGCAAGAGATATCTTTATATTTTCTAATATCCTCTTCTATCTACTTTTTTAAGAGCACAGTAGTTTTCAATGTTAAGATCTTTTTCTTCCTTTGTTAGACATTTCTAAATATTTCATTTTTAAAGATGCTATTGTAAAGGGTGTGGTTTCTCTAATTTCTCTTTCAGTGAGTTTGTTATTTGTGTATAGGAATGCTACTGATTTTTGAGTGTTGACTGCATTTAGTTATGGTACTGAATTTGGTTATTACATCTAAAAGTCTTTTGGTGTGGTTTTGGGGTCTTCTATGTAGAGTATCACTCATCCACAAATAATTATAATTCAGTTTCTTCTTTTTCAAACTTCATTCTTTTTATTTCTTTCGCTTGTCTAATTGATCTGGATAATGTTTCTAGAACTACTTTGTGTAGGAATGGTGAAAGTAGATATCCTTGTCTTGTTCCTGATTTTACACTGAAAGTTTTTCTTTTTTTGACCATTTAGTATGATGTTGGCTTGCCATAGATGATTTTATAAGTTTAAGATAAAGACTATATTTTGCAATTCTTTGTAGGGTTTTTATGATTATGGGCACCAGACTTTGTCAAATGCTTTTTCTGCATCTATTGAGATAATCACATGATTTTTGTCCTTGGCTCTGTTCATATGGTGTGTCTTACTTATTGTTCTGTGTGTGTTGAACCATCCCTGCATCTTTGGGTCTAATCCTATTTGGTCATGTTGTATGATCTTCTTGGTGATTTGCTGCATTCTGTTTTCTAGTATCTTACTGAGATTTTTGCATCTCTGTTCATTAGGGTGATTGATCTGTAGTTCTATGTTTTGGTTTGACCCTGGTCTGATTTTGGTATTAGAGTAATGCTTGCTTCAAGAAATGAGCTTGGGAGTGAGTATTACTTTTCTTTCCATTTCACTAAGACTTTGAAGTATATTAGCTTTAGGTTTTCTCTGAATTTCTGGTAGAATTCAAGAGTGAATCCACTGGGTCCTGAACTTTTCTTTATTGAATTCTTATTCACATTTTCAATTTCATGGACTGATACTGAGTAATTTAGAATTTTTATACCTTTTTGACTCAGGTTTGATAGTTCATATGTATCTAGGATCCTTTTGTTTCTTCTGTGTTTTCCATCTTACTTGAATACAGATTTTTGAAGTACTTATCAATGATTTTCTGAATTTCTGCAGGATCTGTTGTGATTTCATCCTTTTCATTCTTAGATGTATAGATTAATCTTTAGTGAAAGACTCAAATCACTAAAGATTTCATAAGAAAATTGGATTGAAAAAATTCCCATTTCACTATGTCCTTATATGAACAAGGGGAAAGCAATAAAATATAAAATGGGAACATTAAAATATGATCTTACATATAGATATATAAAACATAGACATATAAAACATTATGCATTTTAATTTTTCTTATGTTGTAGCCAATTCTAAAATAAAGTACAATATTAGTTTCAAATTTTAAAAGACCTTATATGATAAGATCCAGAAAGGAGTTAAGGACCATAGAATGAATGTAATACATTTCATTAGCTGAGGTACCACATAAGTAGAAAGAATAGATTGGGCTCTGAACAGTTAGTAAACAAACAAATATACAGAAAATGTCATCACATTTACAATCAGGAATAAAATAGCATGTGTGTTACTTTAAAAATTTATACTTTTAACTTTGTCTGAATGTTAAGCTTTTCAGAAATCAGAAAATCTTACCTGTGAATCAGTAATTAGGGAAAAAACAGTAAGATTTGTAGAAAAAAATGAATCTATGAATACAGTAAACTAGGATTTTACAGTTATGTGTCCTTAGGAAACTCTCAGACTTTTATATTTATCTTTATATTGAAGTGGTTTAGTTGTAAGTTTTTACATATTTATTTTTTATTAGCCCACGTTTGGTATACGTATTGTTTACGTTCCTTGTGTGGAGTTGGTCCATGTGCATAATGTATCTTTGTTCCTGTTTTGATTCACTTTCCCTCCCACTCTCCTGTCTCTCGTCCCTCCATCTCCCAGTCTCCTTAACAGAAGAGAAAGATCTGTCTGTTTAGTCACTACTATGAGTATTTTGTTTTGCTCTTTATTTTTACTTTGGCATACTCATATAAGAGAAACTGAGACATTTAAATTAAAATTTTAAAAGCTAAAATATATCATCTTTATCAGCTTTGTCCCTCTTATCCCATCTCTTATCTCACATCTATATATATCTTTTGTATTTTGATCAAAATATATTTCACAAATTGATCGTGGAAAATCTATTTTAGAGTGGTATATTAAAGATTGATGGATTCAAAAGTCTTAGTCTTTTGCTAAAAAATGGGATGACCATATTGTTTGCATTAGTGTTCACAAGTACTAGCAACAAAATATCTCATTCCTATGTGGCATATTTAACTATCTTTTAAAAAATTAAAATAATAGGAAAATAAGAAGAAATGAAGATCACCAATAAAAACTACCCACTTTTATTAACAGAAGTGATCTGAACTCATCAACCAGATTTATAGGCACTGATAGAACTTCTAAAAGATACAGAAAAAAAAAACTAACTGCTATTTCACGACATCCTTAAAAATAATTATCCTCATGTCCTCCTTGTGCCCTTTTTCTCTTTGGTGGTCGTCAGACATTCTTTTTCTTAATAGCACCAGAAGTTGTAGGGGGTAAGAAGAAGGGGTAGACATGGCGATTTTGTGTGCAGTTATAGATATGGCCTTTTGTAGTTTAATTTTTGAAACTGTGGCCTTAGTTCTTTGAATCTATTTACACAGATGTTGGGGAAGACGGCTTGTAACCATCTACCACTGGCCTTGTGGTCACCTTTGCCTTTAAGCAATCTCTGGGAGGTACATTAAAAATGATTGCATTAGACATTCATTTCTAAGACTCTGTGATTTTATTTCACTTTGTCCTTTTGGAATGTAACTTGACTCATGTTCCTCAGACTTAGGCA
Organism: Hydrochoerus hydrochaeris; assembly: GCA_004027455.1. Classification (NCBI taxonomy): domain Eukaryota; kingdom Metazoa; phylum Chordata; class Mammalia; order Rodentia; family Hydrochaeridae; genus Hydrochoerus; species Hydrochoerus hydrochaeris. The sequence continues at coordinate 218,044 of PVLA01003159.1, forward strand.
TGTTTATTTAGCAGTATATGATTAGTTCATTTGGAGACCTGGAGTTTTCTCATGTTAATATCATATATATGCTAACACACACCTTAAGCTACTTACATATTTTGAAGGTGCTATGACTGAGTTTTGATATTTAATGTAAATAATCAACAGTGGAGAGAAAATAAATATTGCCTGACTTATAGGTTTCAGACTTTGATATTAAAAATACCTCAGAAATCAATATTGAATGAAATGCCAACTGAAATGTGAAAATGTATCATAATCATCCATAACAATATCATTAAAAGTTAACGGGAATTTTTCCAATAATTTCTACCATTTTGTTGTGTTGGCTACTATGTGGGATCTTAAAGGGGATTCAGTGTAGCACAGTGTCATCTCACATTTAAAGTATTATCTTTTCCTCTTTTTCTTTCTGTCCATATTTGCAAAAATGGGTAGGCTTTTTCTGATTCTTATTCTGAAAGATGTTTTCGGTTCTCTCAGATTTCACAGGTTTCAGTGTCCTGCTGCTATCCCAAAGGTGTCATCCCCCTGGGAGGCTTTACCTGGCCAGGTGTCGTGGCTGTCAAGCTGATGGATGAGCACTAAACGGAACTGTCAGGGAAATGTGTGCAGCCTGTTTCCACTGGCCTAGCTTGAGGCGCTACGACTCTGACGCACTGAGGAGGCAGCAGCAGTGACTGGGCTATTCCTTTAGTTTCAGGAACTCTTAACTTGCTCACTAACTGGTCAGATGGACCTCCTGCAGCTATGACTAATAACTGCAACTAGGATGCCTCCATCTTTCTCACCTTTTACCAGAAAGGAAGAATTGTCTTTGATTGTCCATCAAGACTAATGCTTTCTCAGCATGATGCTTGTTAGCATAATTGCAGAAAAAGTACCCAAAAATATATTAGGAGTTGTTCTGTTGGAAAAGATATATGTAATTGGGATGAAAAAAGCATCATATATATTTTGCTAGTCTTGTAGTGAACGTTTTTTTCCATTATCTTGCTCAGCCTTTGTATTTGTGCATAGTTAGTAACCATACCAAATTCCAAGGGCCTTTCACTCTAATCTTTATTAATATTGCCATAATCTAGAGAAGTTATAGTTATTATAACAGACATTTAGATCCAGGAAAACATGAATTATGAACAGCTCTAGTAACTTTTGAGCCACATTTGTATGCATTTTGTTGATGGTGACTTAGAATTGAAGAACTTAGTTTCGAGATCTCCTTCCAAAAAGAATTATGAAGTCACAGAAATTCTCTTTATTCAGTGTGCAGTAAAACTAAATAGTCAAAAGTACATGAGTCTATGAAAAGAGAATGTGCTAAGAGTTCAAACAGCAAGGTAAAATGGGAAGCAAATATGTGCTTGAATATATTTAATTTCTATTTACTAAAAACAGATATATGTGAACTACAAAAAAACAGAAAAGACATCAATGCTTGATATTAATAGAAGAAATCATACTCAATATTCCAGTTGAAAGAAAACATTTCAGTTTAAGATTAAAATTAAAAATAAAAAATATAGATGAAGACCATAGAAATGTAGAACCAAAAATGTATTAGTTGGTCATTTATACATATTCTTTGTTTCATTCTACAGTGCATTTAGTTTTTGTGTTTTTGCTCAAGGTTTGAAAAGCATCAAAAATATAATTCAGATTCTCAGAAACTACAGTGAAGAGTTTCCGGAATCTTTTTCTACCCCAACGAAGATGCTGTATCTTTGGCAGTGCTGTTTGTAGCAAATGTCATAGGTTAGCTCTTTGGGTTTGAAGGTGCTGTTTTTAAGGAACTGGTTGAAAACAGCTCCTAAAGTGAAAAAATCTTGAGTAAAATGTGCTGTTGTTAGCTTCTTACAATGAAAATCCCAAGAGATCCTAATCAAATTTCAAAACATTAACATAAAAAATCACCCTATGCAAAACGAATATTTCTTTATCCAAATGTGTAATTAAGTGAACTTTATAGAAGTTAAAATAATCTTATAATATAAAATTAATCATCATGATATATTTATTTTCAGTAGTGATGGGAAACAACTGGAAATTAAGTAGTTCTTTTTTAACTAAGTTCACATATGTCTTACAGTACAGTTTTGATTTGGGATATTTGGGGACTTATTAAAATCTCAGAAATGGCCTCAGATATTTGATCTTACTTTTCTGCTCTGGACACTACAGTTTGTGATGTTCTTTTTTTTTCTTTTCAGAGCGTTAGTTAAGCAATTCCCCCCTCCTTTCAGGAATTGCTGAGGGTGTAATATTTGTCTGAGGCAGGAAACCTGGCACTGTGTCACTGCCTACCCAGATGAGTGTCATCTGAGTCTATCTTTACACCAGATTCCCCAGAAGCTACTGCATGTGTGCCTTCCCCTTGGGAGAGAAAAATCAGGTTTTAATGGTTAATACATTTTAATGCAGTTTCTTAGAGATGGTATAAAGAGTTTACAAGGTACAAAGCAACAAATTGGACACCTGAGACTGAATTCTCCTTTATTTAGTTCTTATTGAAATCATTTTGTACCTTGTCTTATCCCAAATCAGAGACCCAGAGAGCAGAACAATGCTCCCTCTTCTTTCCAGACTACACCATTCCACAAGATCTAAATTTTGTCTCATCATTAGTGTTCCGTAAGATTTCTATGTTGGACTTCCCATAAGCAAATCTTGCAGGATTAGTATGTTCTTACAGATTCAAGAGCTACAAATAATTTGCAGACATAAGTCTAAATTCAAAAATAAAGTATTTTCAGGGAAAGGATTTGGGTGTAAAGGGGAGGGAATTTGTGGGAAGGTTAAGAAGACTAAAAAAATAACAAGCTGTATTATGAACATGTACTCACTCTCCAAGATAAATGTAAATGTCATGGGCTGTAGACATATAGTAATAAAAGAAAGCAAAACAGATAAAAGTGTGTTTCTTACACAAATATTGTACTACTCTGCCATAAAGATACATGAATCATTTGTAGGAGAATGGGTGCACACTGAGACCATAACATTAAGGTAAGTTGATACACATAAGCCCTAATGTCAAATGACTTCTCTAATATTAGAAATTCAGAGTAAAAGTAAAGAGCAAAATGAAAGATAAGCAATAAAATATAGATAAAAGAAAATAAAGGATGGATGATAAAGAGTAAAATATAAGATAGAGAGTAGGAAGATGATGATTCTCACAGAAGAAAAGGATCAAGAGATGGAGGAATTTGGTGGGGGATTTGGCTCAGTGGCTTAAGCGCCCGCCTTTCAAGCATGAGGTTGTGAGTTCAATCCCTGGTACAGGAAAAAAAAAAAAAGATGGAGGAATGGAAAGGAGGAAAGGGACAGGGAATGAAAAAGAGGACTTACAATATGTTATGTACATGCACAAACTCCACACAAAGAATGAAAGTGTTGTGTACTACACACATGTCCCAAAATAAAAGGGACAAAATAAAAGGATCAAGAGATGGGTGGACAGGGAAGGAAGAAAGGGGAAAGGGATGAAAAAAAACCCTAAGATATATTATGTTCTTATATGACCTTCCCACAAGGAATGTAAGCAGTATGGACTACACACACATACTAACAAGCTTAACTCAAATTCAAAAATTTTAAAAATGAATTTTCAAAGAAAAAAACAACCTGGTCAAATGCACAATCATAATATGGAAGTGGTCATTTTCAGACATACTTCAATATAAATGAAAACTATTTTTTTTGAAGTACCATTATCTTTGCCCATCTGCATGCCAGATTTTTAAAAATATCTCAAAATTAAATGATATATTGGGTCAGATTTTTGTAGGAGACACCTCCTTAAATATTAAAATTAGTTTGACCTTTTTGATTATGATCAAACTGTTAATCATTAAGGTGTACTCTCAAACTCTTTACATTGCTGTCCACAGAAGAGTGGCTTTTGTTAGGCTGGTATTGTCAAGCTTGATTTATCAGTGAGAAGTCTGGTCTAAAATTTAAGACCATTAGATGTGTTTTTCCTTTCCATGACAAATCTGGTACTAAGGATAAGACAGCCTTCTCTCTGTTCTGATAACAAATGATATTTTTCAGCTTTATTTATCTATTCATAGATGAAATTAAATTAAATCTATGAATATATTCAACTGGAAACAAACTTGATTGTATTTATTATATAGTTTTAGTTTTTTAAAAAATGACTGTATGCACATGGAAACCATGTTTCTTGCATAAGCGCATGTTTTCCGATGACATTCTAGGAAATTTGTAAAATATGTTACCTATAGAGTAACTATAACCAAAATACAAAATGCAATATCTCAGCTCATGAATGGTTTTGTGTGCAGACAGTTTAGTTCAGAAACAAAAGCTTTTGACAAAATTTTGTTTTTGTTTGCAAATTCTACATCAGGTAAAAATAATTGTGGTCATCGTTCCCAAAATTGCAGAGCAAATTAAATTTGTTAACTGAGGTATCAATGTACTACACTGGAGAAAATAATTTTTTTTGTTTGGTACCAGGAGTTGAACTCAGGACATTGCACTTGCCAGGTAGACACTTATGCCACTGAGCTATACCTCCAACCCTATGCTAAAGAATTTTAAATATGCATGTACATATTGGATGGTCTTTCAAAACTTAATTTTGTGTGTGTACATCTTGGCAATTTTAGCCACTTATAGAGATTAAACATAGAAAAAGTCATTAGAAGGTGACCACAGTTTCTATACAATAAAAATTAAAGTGCCAACTTTCAAATGAATTTTTAGTTATACCCCAAAACTGGAATAAGATTTATCCTATTTCAGAGAAATGATGTACAGTACTCTTCAGGCAGAAAGTGGTCTCTTCTTAGTGACCCAGTGTTGGCCTTTACTGCAGGAATAGATTTGTTTTGCTAGACCCCTGTAGGTAGCTACCTGCAGAGAAAAGGGAATCCTAATAGAGAACTCTTAATACAATACTTAAACATTCTTTCATTTAGGTGATGTGTTCCCATATGGTCTTCTCTTCTATTAAGCATAATTTATAGACTTCTAATTTTCCTGTACTTCATTGCACAATAAATAAAAATAATTATAAAAGTTAACAAAAGAATCATATCTCTTGTATTGAAATGTGTTAGTCTATTCAAATAAAACAAATCCACTTTGGAATAGCTGAGAATAAGACATAAAAGGAATGAAAAAACACAATATAGTAGAAGGTAACAGATGTTTTTCATGTGTTGGCGGTCCATAGATCTTTCTTTGTTAGCTTTTAGTTGCAGATTGAGAGCACTGTACATCATTTTATTCACAATGGTTAGCTATGCATCACATATTCACATATGGATATCATCACTCTGAAGATTTATTGAAATAGAAAGATAAGAAAACACAACACCGCATATATGCTGAATTCTATATCAAGAAATGTCAATTATATAGTTAGATGTTCTCTTCAAGGGGTATCTGCACTTTTTATCTGGGTGGTGTAAGGATTAATTAGTTAAATTTCATAGGCTCTTTGAAGTTAGCAAACACTCTGGAAGTGCTAAACATTATCCTGGTAACTCGAGAGTGGGGCATAAGTGATTTTCAGTCTCATCAGTCCTTTGAAATGTGTGTTTGCCCTGCTTCACAGCTTTCTTTTACAGTGTTTTATGGATTGGAAAGTTTTAAGCAGATTTTGAAGATGAGTCTTTTTAGACTGAAGGTATATAAATCTGTAAATAAATGCTTTCTATGATATCTCATAAAGTGGTATTTCTCCCAGTATAAGAAAGCTTGAGATATTATTTGAAACCATATTTAATAAAGTATGATTTTAACACCAATTATCTATTATTTGAATGACTATGCTATAGTTCTCTCAATGCAACCAGTATCTAATTAATATAACTAATGTCTAATTTAAGACAAATTTTGTAAGTTTCCATCTTTCCTCTACTATGCTAAGATTTCTTATGGATAAGGAAGCCAGAAAAGTTTTTTGAAGCTTATGTACAATTTTTCATGTTTATATTCATTAAAAGTACTTTAAGACAGTGCCAAGTTATAATTTTTATGGTTTTAATCCCTTTGGAGATGGCAATGGCAGTACAAAATTTTTTAGGCAAACTAATTATGTAATAAAGCTCTTCCAGACCAAACTGAATATTGTTCATTATGTCATTTTGTGTTTGTACATTCCAGAGCAAAACTTGAAAACAAAAGCATAAAATAGAGTAATTTCATCTAGAAATAAAAGCTATTAATGTAGACCTTGTCCTACTTACTTTATATACAATTGAAACTGGAATATACCTTCTCATGTTCATTTCCTTTTCTTCTTGTTCAGAGGTGTCTTTATGATGAATTAAATGGTTAACTTTGCTATTATGTTTTTATAGCTTCATTAGAATATATTTGTTCATAAATAATGTTTGTGATTTGGAAATGTGGCTCTGTGGTATAGTGTGATCATATCATGTGCAAGACTCTGGGTGTATTCCTTGGCAATGAACTAAAACAGTAATAAAATAGATAACATTTATTAGTCATCTATTAGATTTTGGGAGTTATTAAATGTTTATGTGAGCATTATCATAAGGTGTATATAATTTTATATTTTTTCCAATTGAAAGTAATTTTAACTTATATGATGGACAGTAGCCTGGCATAGTTTATCATGCTGCATAATGTGCTTCATAGACAACTGTAGCAGAAAATGCCACCTTCCCTCAATCAGTATACTTTAGTTGCCCAGGTAATAATTCCAGTTGCAGTTCCAGTTGTTCCTGTCTCATAGAAATCACTGGTCACTGTGATTCATGGCTGGTCAGTATCATGCATATTGTAAGAACCAACTCCAAGTTGACAAGCCATTCTGGCTCTGTACTTCTTGATTGCTTATCTCATATAAGCCTTGGGCCAGCAGAGATCAGGTTTGACATTTTGAGGAACAAATGAATCCTATCAATGCCCATCTGACGTTAAATAAATATAAGCAGTGGGTGAGCCAGGAAGAGAACCAGTCAGCATCTCCCCTAAGCCTCCCCTAAGTGTGTGGGTTGAGAATCAAACATCCCATCCTCCCCCACTTTAGCAAGTGGAAACCAGAGGTCTGAGCATCTTTTGGGAGGATGACCAAATGCAATATAGCAAATATGAGGGATTTCCTTCTATCTTCTCTTTGAAGGCAAATATTGTTTTCATTGTTTTTCTCTATTCTGATTAATTGTTTTTTTCTATTCAATATTTTGTTTTGATAGGCTTTATAACCTGTTTTTGGTTTGATTTTCTATACCTGATTGAATGGACAACTATTATGAAGATAATGAGACATACTATAGTACCTATTACCGTTATCCTGGTAACCAGCTGTGAAGTTCTGTACCAATTTCACTGCATTGTCTCGATTGGTTTTGTTTTGTCTTGTTCTGTTGTCTTTTATTACTTCCAAAAAGAAAAAGATAAACAAACTAGTGATTTCTTACTGTTTATCTTCTTTTCTTGAAATTCTTTTTTTTCTCTTTAAATAAAAAAAAGGGGGCTGGGGATTTAGCTCAGTGGCATAAGCACCTGCATTGCAGTTGTGAGTTTAATCCCTGGTACCAAAAAAAAAAGATAAACAAAATAAAAAAATTTAACTTCATATATTTTGATCACACCTCAAAATCAATCAATCAGTCAATCTACCTTCACATCCTGGGTGTTTTTTCAGTGTTTCTGCTTACTATTGCACAATTTGAGCCCTTCTTTTTTTATACCTTCAAGTAAAATGATTCTTTTTTTAAAATTTTATTTAAAGGGGGGGAGCAAAACAGAAAAAAAGAGTAGAAACAATACAGAATTTCAAAGAAAATAAACAGTAAGATATCACTATTTGATACATTACATATTGTCTTCTTGGATATAGTTGTTCAAGTTACAAAATTAAAGCATACAAAGTGGACATTCAAACAGTGAGGCTGCAAACAGTTCTGTTCACCGATCCAACAGAAACATAGTAACATGGTTATCAATTCTACACACTTAAGTATACATACAGTTATCTCCTTTAGATCACTTTCCTTTCCTCCTCTTGCTTATTTTAAATTTTTTTTTATTTAAAGAAAAAATTTTGAAACAGAAAGAGGGTAGAAACAATACAAATCTCAAAAACAAAACAAAATAAGACAAAAAAAATAGTAACCAGTAAGAAATCACTAGTTTATAATTGCATACATTCCTGTTAGATGCAGTTGTTCAAGTTACAAAAGTAAAGTCCACAAAGTGGACATCCAGTGAGACTTCAGTCAGTTTTGCTTATCTATCCAACTAAAACTTTAGCAACAACATGGTTATTAATTCCACACACTCAAACATACATGCAGTTGTATCCTTTAGAATATTCTCTTTTCCTTTTTTTCCTTTACAAGAACTATAATCCATTCTGGTAAACTACTTAGAAGTTCTACACATATATAAGTCTCTACACATATACCTAGCCTTTCTGTATTAGAGGGAGAAACAAATCAAAACAAGTCAGCAATACAAATTCCTAGAGAAACATGAAATGAAAAGACCATACAAAAACACAACAGTAGGTGATCTACGGTAGTCACTATGATGTCTCTTGTTATTTTCAATAAAATTGTCTATATTGTCAAATATAATATAAAATTAGCATTGCTTTACACTATTAATAAAATCCAAACATTGGAGACATTATAGGACTTCAAAGGCAGTTAACAGTCAAACCAGAATGAGTATCCTATTGAATCCTGTCATCTTCAGAGTAGTTGCCCCTACTCTCAGACT
>PVLA01003160.1:0-226535 GCA_004027455.1 Hydrochoerus hydrochaeris
AAGAAAGAAAGAAAGAAAGAAAGAGAGAGAGAGAGAAAGAAAAGGAAGAAAGAAAGAAAGAAAGAAAGAAAGAAAGAAAGAAAGAAAGAAAGAAAGAAAAGAAAATTTCTCAACTGGCCTATTATAAATATGTATCTTATATATTTAGGGTAACACTAGAAATACATAGGTCAATAAAATTTCAGTGAAGGACAGTGGAGTTGGACATTTTAGGTAAGCTGGTTTTGAATGGGAAAGGGCCAAGGACTATTGAGAGAGGAAGAAAGGAACTCAGAGTTCAAACCATTGGTTTTGGAAGAAAAGGATAGACTTATCTTTACCAACTGCTTGACGCAATAGAAGATAATATGGGTAAAAGTCAGAGGAAGCAAGACTGTAGGAAAAAAGTAAAAACCTGTGATAACTTTTAGATAAAATGCTATTTTAAAAATTAGAATTCTGCTGATTAAAAAAGGTTCACATGCCATTATGTGAAAACATTGGTTTAGGAGGTGAAATTACTCAGATATCTCCTATTATACTAAAATGTTTACCAGTCTTTACTACAGACATATGTTAAAAGTATTTTCTTTATTCTCTTAACTGAGATTTTAATGGAATACAATTGTTGAAAGCATCACTATTATGCTTTTGGAGCTTTTAGTCATCACATAATTGATATGTACTCTTTTCCAGCTGTATATTAACATTAAAATGCAAGCATTATTTTTGAGAATATTGCATGCCAAGGCCGAAATTGGCTTTGATAACAAGAAAAAAATATGACAAAAATGCTTGATAGCTCTGTACAATTCATATGAATCGTTGACTCTTAAAATTTGAAAACCTTAATTTCATTGTAAATATTCAGCTATCACTTCAGAGATTTCCTAACTAAAATAAGGAAAAATTAACACTCAGATGATATAAACTGACATGCAAAATGTAGTGATCTGTCAACTAATTTTCTTCCGTCATCCCCATTTGCATCGCTTTTAATACTTTTAAAGCATTTTCCATATTTCTCATGGTACTTCAGTTCTAGGACTACAAACAGAGAAGTGTCCAAGGAGGACTTCCTGGACTTTCTAAAAATCCCCATACTCACTTGCTTTGCAAAATGCATAAACTTCTTCATTGTGGTACCTCATTTGAATTTGCATCAAGCCAGCTGGTTTTTTCTCCCTTGCTATATAATATCTTTGGTTCCCCATCTATCTGAAAAATGTAAGTTCTGATAAAAGAGTTCAAGGTATTCTCCTCAGTTTGTAGATTTTTAATAACCTCAATGACAAACACACTGACAGTTTTTCCCAACAGATTTGCAAGTCTAACTCCTCCTGGAAAGGTTAAAAGAGGAGGTAATAAACTAATTACAGGTAGTAAGACACTATTATGCACACTGCATGTGACAGTAATTTTACATGCTTATGGAATCTCTAGCTCAAATGTGTAGGCAACGTTCTTTTTCAATTCTAATTTTGCAGCCAACAAAACTGAATTTTGGGAAAGTAACTTACCAGTAGTAATAAAACAGATACAACCTAGGTTGTCTGTATTAGAGACTCAGATCTTCAACTCTATAATGCATCAATAAATATTAAACATTTTTAACAATTACCTAATGCTTAGTTATGTTTTATAACTTCCTCTGATATAACCAATCAATCGAGTGTTTGTACCAAATCATCCTTTGATTATGTTAATATGAAAGATAAAAGTAAAGAACAGATTTACTTAGTGCCTTCAAACTTTAAGTATAGTAACACTCTTCTTATTTTCTCCAATATGTTCTGCCTTCAGAGTAAATTGTCCATACTTTTAAAGGTAATTTTATCCCTATTCTCCTATACTAAGATGATCAACAAAATTAAATATATATTTTTGGAGTTTGATGCTTAAGATTTCTCAGTCACAAAATAGCAGATAAAAATTTTGTTACCTTATGATTAATCAAATCCATCATAAATTTGCTTAGACTCTTTGCTGTTATGATTATCTTAACAGAACATTGGCAAAAATTGGATTGGTTTTGATAATTGAGAAAATTTTAATTTAAAACAGTTTTATATTGTCTATACACTAATGTTCATTGTAACTCAAGACAATTTGTTTTGTAAACTGGTTTATTCTTTTTATTTTCTCCAATTTAACATGTGCTGGAGATTCACACCATTCAAAATCACTTCATCCGTCAGGATGACTGGGTTATAGTGAATTAATACGCTATCCCCAATTTGTGTGCACAGTGTATTCAAGAATACAGTCATGCTGTGAAGAACAGGAGGAGAGAATATCCCAACCGCAAATAAAGGATATTAAAATGTAAAATAAGCAATTAAACTAGGAAGAAATGACAAAATTATTTGTAAAATTTTCACCTCACAGTCTATATTTGTTGGCGTTTAAAATTTCATTTTACAATCTTAGCTCTAGGAGGTTTTTCTGAAGGGGAAAAAAAAGATAAGAAAATATCATCAGGGATTGGAGCTCTTTTCTAAGAGATGTAGCCATTAATGAAATAGAAGGCATAAACAAAATTTAAGATAAATAAAAAACCTCATATGCTTAGGCACACAGGGAAGTAGGTCAGTATAAAGGACACGCGCACAATTCATGGTACCTGACTTCAAAGAGATCTCCCCTCACGTGGTGATGCTTGCATCTATATGCCACAATTAAAGGACAATAAACTGCTAATTCCACTAGGCACTCACAGAAATAAGAAGTCAGTGTGAAACTGGGATAGAAAGATGAGAAATGACTTTCTTGTAAATATAAAAATTCAAGTGGAATTTACATGTAGGTATAATTTTAAATAATAAATTGGAAAGAGAAAAGCCATGATGGGTAGATTCCATAGCATGAAAGAAGTCAGAGATGAAAAACATGATTGTTGATTTTAGCCTTTGCTATCTATATGCATCACTTTCAGTTAGTCATTTTAATTTGTTTTCTATCCAAAAAAATGAAAATGTTAAGTTCAAGCTGTATTTTTAATTTAGCAGTAGAATTTTGGTTTGTTTTTAATATTCACAGAACTTCAGATATCCTTTCAGCAAAGAGTTTATCATATTTACTCTATAATCTGATCACCCAAGAGTGAAAGTACTGTATAGAGATGCAAAATTTACTACCTAGATGATTTCAAACACAGATGATTATTTGTCAGTCTTGTATATAACTATTTTCCCTTCTTTTATAAAAGAGGAATTTCTGTCTTCTTAGAAAAATGTCCAAACACAGAGATTATAGTAACTAGGGAGAATTTCAGGCAGCAAATGCTCTATGAGAATCACCTCCAGTCTTATTCTGATTAACTATTGATAGCTTCAGGGTAGACAAAGAAAGAATTTCAGTCTATTTCACATATGAAAGGAAGGTCTTATTAAGCAAATTCTGAGAGTAATGTATCATTTGAATAAATTGTGTTATAAAATATATATTTTCACAGCACATATAAAGCTACATTGAAGACTGGTAGATAATAGTCTGTAAAATGTAACATCTTGGAAAACTCAGGGCAAATAGCTTGTGAAAAACTATATAGGTTGTTTCTTTTCCCTGGAAATATTCATCACTGTACTGAAACCAAGAATGACAAAACAGCCCCATTTTCCAGCTTCTACATTAAATCTAAATTCTAACCTTGAATCTGATTTACTCACCTAAAGACAGAAATATGAACCAATGAAAAGACCCAGTGACAATTTCTAATAACTCTAATAACTATTTTGAAGTTTAGGTGACACTTGACACTGACTGGGACATATAACTCCAATCATTTTATATTTTATTTTATTATTGGTTCTTAAGACAGGAGTAGGGATAGATGAGTTCACAAGGTCTTCCTTTAAGGTTAGTATTTATTTATTATATTGTGTAATTAGAGAGAGAGGGAGAGAGAGAGAGCACAAGCTTTCTTGATGCTTCATGTTTTATTACTGAGCTATAACCCTAGTACTGTGCTTATCTTTAAAAGTTTCTGCTAATTCTAACAACTGTGCTGTATATCTGCTACCTACCAATCTTCCAGTTGGCTATTTCTTTATTCTTTATGTATTAGAATTTCTCACTCCTTGGAATGCCTTGTAGTTTGTTATATGATGTCATACTTTTCAAGCATTTCTTTTTTTGGGATGCTGAATTTTTAAAAAAATTCCTATAAATATTGTTGATATTTTTATGAGGGTGGAGGTTGCAGTTATTGAGAAAAGGCTTATGCCTTTAATATCTAGCTGTTAAGATCTGTTCAGTGGGACCACAGCTACGTCATCACTGAGCAAAAACTTTCTCATTCATCTATTCAGTTTCCAAAGATTATGAGATTTGTATCCTTGGTGGTGAGAGTAGGAATTGGTTCCCACCTTATGTCAGTTTTGAGTACTCTTTTACTTTCTTTCCCATGAATCTTTCCAGGGTCCCCAACAGTTTTCAAATATGCATTTGATTTTCACTACTTTGTTTGAATATTCAAGGAAGATTCTGCAGGTGTGTGGCGTTCTGTCTCTTTGAAGGTTTCTAGAATTCTCTTCTCTGTTCCACTCTTTCCCCTGATACATTGTCCTTCAAAGTCTAATCTCCTTATTCATCTTGAATTCTCAACTGCATCTTCAATTTTGAAGTCTACCAGATATTTCCTTGTACTGTGGCTGGGAAACTCTCTCATGGTAGTGAGCTCAGACAATCTTAGGGCTCTTTTAATTTTAATGTCTCAGGGAGCATTGTCTTATGTCTCCTGATAACCCTTGCTTTGAAGGTTGTTGTTTCATTTATTGGTTTCCCATTTCATGTTTTATTCATGTGGGAAGTTCTTGGTGTGCCATCCTGGTTGGAAGCCTCTGCTTTACAGGTGAAAACAATTTCTATTATTCCTTCCAAGGTACAATAATATGTCTGATTAAATGTCTGAGTGGCAATGGAGAGAAGCAGTTAAGAAAAAATCTTCATTTCTACATGAATTCTTATTTAGTTCCACCAACTCTTACATATGTTCATTTCAAATATACTTTTGGAGACCTGGATAATAACCACTGGCCAGGAGTATGGGCACAGCAGACATAGTGGGTTTAGCATGTGCAAGTTTATTAACTTTCAAAACTTCATCTGCATTGCTGGGGGTCCTAATGATTGTATTGGCTCCTGAATAGAATATCAGCTTGATTTTTCTGTCCAGTATTCATCAAACTCTTTGCATACTCTTTTCCGCAGTATACCTAAAAAAAAATAGGTCCATTTGGTGAAAGCCTGTGGGGAACATTGTACTTTTTTTGGATGCCCAGTATTTCCTTTGACCAATGGGTTCTGGGGCAGAAAAATAGCTCCAGTCTGAAAATTAATACAGGAATTATAACTTTTTTGAGGAGGGGTTGCCTTCAACATCTGAATAAGCCATCCTTATTCTATCTGTCTTATCCTTATCTGGCTTTCAGAGTTGCAAATTTATTGATGTGCTCTGAGATTTTTTTTTTTAAATGAGAAACTATCCTGTGTTTAGCAGCATTCCTGGCTGCTACCACATTGATGCTACCGACACCAGTCTGCCAGTTGTCTACTTGTGGAAATCAAAAATAATATTGCCAGACCCTGTATACTATACTCTGGAGCATAATTCCTACTGTTTGAAAACCTTTTCAAGCTTCTGTTAGTCTGTACTGGGGGGGTATTTTGTATGTTTTTGTGATACTGTGGATTAAACCCAAGGCCTTTTGCATAGTACTCAAATGCTCAGCCCTAAGCTACCTCTCTGGTTTATTTCAAATGTTTTTAAATAATTTTTGTAGTTTTCCCAGATGTCCTTTGGATTATATCAAATCTTTTCCAGCTACTTCTCAAATAATCTATTCACTATAATTATTGCACCTCCCATGAACAAATAATAAACTGTTCCTTCACAATTGTTTCTATTGTCACCAAAGACACAAATGCTTTTACAGTATGTGCCCATCAGTGTTGGTAAGTAGAAAATGACTACAGAGATTTTTAGCAATGAAAGCACCCCTGATATTTGCACTTGGGTAGAGTGAATCTCCTCTATTCCCTGCCACCAGACATATTCGATATACAAGTTTGATCACTTCTAGTTCACTTTTCATGAACGGTCATCTTTTCCAAGCTTCTTAAAACAATATTACCATTAAATCAGTACCAGTAAATTCAACTCTGCCAAGATATTGAATTCTGTACCATGAAAGAGTTTTCCCATACCTATGTAAACCCTTTCTTTCAATTTCATATTTTCTTATGTTCTCCACTTAATCTAGTCTCCCTGAAATTTATTTCTGACTCCTAACTGTGAATATTGCCTGAGTCCAGGAGAGAATTCTGGGTACAGTGCTTTTCCTTTCATAGCAGACCCTGCAGTTCTCATCTTGATTATTTTGTAACTAATCCTGAGTATTGATCTTGTGGACTGAAGGAATTGTGTAGGTAAATTGTGATTGGGGTTCATGCTATTTTGCAAGGCCAGGACCTTTATGTCAAGCAATGCAGAAATTTTAGCAGTTGACACAGAGCAGTCTGTCTTTTACATGGGTCCAGACTCTGATTTTTCTAAGTAATAATTCAAGAAACTTTTACACTGAAGTGACCCAAAAAGGCTATCAGAAGTGCCTCTGAGTACCTGAAGTAAATTAGATTTACCCACATAAGCTTACCAAATATGCCTGGATCCCAATCTTCCCTAATCGGGATTCTAGCCGTAATAAGGTAGATATTTTAAGCTTACAAATTCAGAGTCCTCAATAGATTTTCTCCTACTATTAGTTCTATTTCCTAGACATGAACCTATGCATTTCTATGCATTTCTCTGCCCTTTAGCTTCAGGAAAATGTAATTTCACTATATGTTACCAAGGAGTCTCTCTTAGTTTTTAATCAATTATTACTCATTCTTGTTCTTTTTTTTTTCTTTATTCAGTGCATCATAGCACTAGTAAGAACCATTCAATATCACTGTCCTAATGATTGTGACTTCTGAGGAATTCCTTAATACACCCTCTCTAGTTACAGGCTCAGTCCTGGTTTACCACAGCAAACATCTTGATAGTTAACACTACTAAAGAATGCAGGGTATCAGTGTGTCACAATCTTCCTAGAGATAGGCATGTTCCCAACGATGGAATTCTCAAGGCTAACAGGGTGCTGATTGTTCTACTTCCAAGTTCTACTTTTAACATTTACCTTTCCTTCCTCTGTATTGTATAATATTCCCCAGAAAAGACCTAAATTGAGGTTAGTAAGCAGAAGTGCTAAGTGCAGAATGCCTCTTGGGTTGACGGCAGTAGGAGAGTGAAGGAAGAAGGAAAGGGAAGAGAAGGGGGCTCAGCGGTGATGCCCTCACCCCACAGCGCCATGGGGAATTGTGGAGAAGAACGTTTTACCCTTCAAGATTTACTTAAATCTTGGAGCAATCTTTCAAGTGTCTACTTTGGCTTATCATTGGCTGTCTACAGTTCTTCAGGAAAGGGGCGTCACCCTTTCTTGTATAGAAAGCAATTCAGCTTTCCTGTATAGAAAACAACCTTTGAAGAGACTCTAAACTGAGATTTGTATGTTGTGAATACTTCCAAAAACTGTGAGTCTTGAAGTAGGAAGTTATGTCTCTTCCAATAGTCCAAGAGTAGCCACTATGATGTGTCAACCAAAAAAATGAAGATGTGATTATAGTATCTCCCTCACAGGCCTCAGTGAGCTAGGAAAAAGTTATGCGTATATATATATATATATATATATATATATATATATATATATACTATTTTAGTGTTGTTTTTGTTTGGCAGAAGGAAGGGTGGTTTCCTGGTTTTTAGTTTAGTTTAGTTTGGTACTGGGGATCTAACTCACGACCTCACACTTGCAAAGCAGGCACTTATGTTGCTGAGCTAAATCCCCAGCCTGGCTTCATGGTTTTTAGACAAACAAGTTATTTTCATCATGGCTCAGGCATAGGCATGGTGCAAGGGTAGTGCCGGTGAGATCACTGGCTATGTACCCTCTGCCTTTCACCACAGGAAGTTTTGATGCTTATACCTCTTTCAAGAGATTGCAATTCATTAGTGATTTTTTTAAATGACTGGTATAGTATGATTTTTCTAAGTGGCAATTCAAGAACTTCTTACACCAAAGTAACCCAAGAGACTGTAAGAGGAATGTGAGAAATGTCTTCTGTAATATTAAGCCTCTGAGCATTTGCTACATTAAAATTTATATAATGTAGTCTTCCACACAGACTGTAAGTTATTATGTGATACCTCTGAATTTAGATAGCAGTTTTAATTAGCTTCAGTTGACTCTCCATATACACACACTCACAAACACAAACACACATATTTCTCTTTGAAAACATGAAATATCTGCAGAAGGAAAAAGTGTAGTGAAAGATGACATTAATATTTTAAAAGGATTCAATTTATAATAATATGCATCTTATTCATGAGTTGAAAAATAAAAGTTCATTTAAGTGGTGTGTGTTACCATTTGCAATTTTGTTGACTTCTTTGTGTGATGGAAGTTGATGCTCATTTTCAGAATTCACAGGTAACAACATATCAAATAAGATCTAGAAAATACGTTATATTACATACTGATTTTATGTTTGTCCTGCCTTAATGAATCATATCTACCTAATAGTTGATGATGTCAATTTTTCCATCTATTAGATTTTTTTTTTTGCTTCAATCAAAT
Organism: Hydrochoerus hydrochaeris; assembly: GCA_004027455.1. Taxonomy (NCBI): domain Eukaryota; kingdom Metazoa; phylum Chordata; class Mammalia; order Rodentia; family Hydrochaeridae; genus Hydrochoerus; species Hydrochoerus hydrochaeris. Next base: position 8,661 of record PVLA01003160.1, read on the forward strand.
CCGTATTTTAGTCCTCACCCTTGCCCCTTCCTCTCCCCTTTCTCAATATACAAGGAATTTGGCTGTTTGCCATAATAGGCTGATTAAAAGTCAAAAGGCTATAACACGCTTGCCTCACTGTCATTTGTCATTTCTAAAATATTCTTGGCAATTCTAACATACTTAATCTATTTCTAACATTGTATTTCCTAAATATATAACTAAACATAAAAGTATAAAACCTGTAAAAAAAACCCTCTTTTTTATTTTATCAGCTTTCCTTGAAGTCACTGAGTTTCAATAAAAACTCAATATACTCTAATGTTAAAACATACAGGACTATTTCCTTACCTGAGAGTTACTTGTATATCCTTTGATTCTTCTCCTCTGTAACAATAATAAGCAGTTAACAGTTTGCTTTTAAGATGCAATTCCCTCATCTGAAAGTGGCTCCTGTTTAACATCTTTCAGTTTATCCTGCAAAATTCCTACACTTTTTTCCTGGCAATTTATAACCACTTATTACTTTACATATACCCCTTGTCTATAAGAGTTTTACACTCTTTATTCAGAGTCCCTTAATCTTCCTAAGAAAACATGTTTAACAGGCTGCTGGCTGGCAGTTTAAGCTGCCAGAACTAGCCTGGTACCAGGGCCGGTCTGAATGCTCAGTCCCTAAGTAGCTGCCTGGAGTCTGGAGTAGAAAGGGCCCACCCAGTGCTGGGGTTTTAGGAGATGGACCCTATGACAGGAGCTTAGGGAAAGTCTAGAACTTCTGCTTCCTCCAAGTAGAGAGAACCTCACTCCAGGCAGTGCTGCCTAGACTTGATGGAGTGGTGACGCTATATTAAAACTACCCTTCCTACCTCCTTCAGTGCATATTTTCTTATTATTGTGCTATGATAAGATACTGTGATCTCTCACATTAGTTTCCTTAGTTTGTCTGAAGGTGTTTTTGTAGATGAGTAGTTGTTCAAATAGATGCTTTCACCAAGGGATAAGTGGAGAAAGTTGTATTCTGCCATGTTTTTCTTTAAATAGCGTTGGTCCTGCACTTTTGGAAGCTACACAGAAAGTCACTGCCAATGTCAATATCTTAAGGTATTTTTCCTATGTTTTCCTCTAGTAAGTTATTTTCCCATTTTATATTAAGGCTTTTAATGCGTTTTGAGTTGATTTTTTATACAGTAAGAGACGGTTTCAATTTGAAACTACATTATGTGGATGTTCACTTTGGGGGATTATAACACACTAAACAGGTAGGTTTAGCTGTAATAGAAACAGACAATAGAATGAAAGAGCAACTTATAGAAAAGGAGAAAATATTCACCAGCTTTTCATCTCACAGAAGAATCATAGTCAGAATAAATAATACAAAAACTTTACCAATGTAATATGAGTAATTCAATTTAAAAATAGGTAAATGATCTGACTATATGCATCTCAAAAAATAAATGCAAATGGCAAATGTATGTATACATGTAAAATACTCAACTCCATTAGTCAGCAGGAAAATGCAAATCAAAACTGCCATGAGATTCGTATTAGTTACAATAGCTGTTTAAAAAAATAACAAATGTTAGTGAGGACCTAGAGGAAAAGGGCCCTCATATATTGTTGGTGAGAATGTAAATTAATTCAGTCATGATGAAAATCAGTAAGACAATTTGTTAAAACATTAAAAAAGAAGAACCATCCACTCCAGCAATCCAACTCCTTTATATGCATTAGAAATAAATGAAGCCAGTTTATCAAAGATATACCAGCATGCCCATGTTTAATGTACCACTGTTTACTATAGCCAAAGTGCAGAAACAACCTAGGTGCCTGAAAAGGTGTTGTAGTCAGGGTTGTACAGAGAACAGTTAGAATAAGGACATGGAGTTTAAAATATTATTTTTATGATGGCCACCCGAGAAAATGCAGGAAATCGATCCAGATCACTAAAGACATAGAATATTGAGCCAAGGGCCTGAATCCCACATGAGTCCAGATGAAGACCCAGTGCTCATGACAATTCCTCCCACGAGTCCAACTGGAAGTCTAGAGCCCACGAGAAGGACTCATGCCAGTCTCTTTTATGGATTTGTGCTGGGAAGGCCCAAAGGTCAGTGATGGAAACCAGAAAGTCTATGACAGTGGGGTGAAGGAGCTGTGTTGGTAGGTTGAGGGTTCTAAGCTGGAGCCGAGAAGTCACACTCACAACAAAGACCAGGGCTGTCCTGAAAAGCAACACAGCCATCCTCAATGACATGGAGGCCCAGAGCTCCTCTGACCACAAGCACAGTGGAATACATGCTAGGAAGCCAGTGTGAAAAGTTAATTCTGGAGACCAAGCAGCACATGTCTTCCCCTTTGGAGCCAGGAAGCAATGACGGATGTGAGACTAGAGCTTCTCCAGGAGAACAAATGGCTCAAACAACAACATGTAGGAGAACCTACAATGCTTCAACGCATTAACGCCTTAATGCACTAATGCAATAGCTTCTCCTTCTCCACATCTCTATGCTAGCAATCTTCCTCAGATGAAACATCTATGCCCAGCAACGTGCTGTTGTAATCCAGCTGGCATTAAGTTGACCACAAGTTTTCAATCCATAACAAAAGGGATGAATGGATAAAAAATATGCTTTATATCTTTGTTACTTTCTTCATTGCTGAGACAAAATACCTGATACCCACAATCTGATGAAAAAAAGTTTATTTTGACTTCAGTTTGTAATCAATTCATGTTTTATTGGCTATTTACCTAAGTGGTTCCAAGCCTTCTCTCTCCTGGACTTGAGCTCAAGCTGTATTCCTTTATCTACAAAAGCCTGAAGGTTTTCCTTTGTTATAGCTGAGTAATTCTCTATTGCACGTAAGTATTCTGTCTTTCCATCCTATTTGCAGGTGGTGGTTGAGTTACCCCTATTTCTCTCTGGCTCCATGTCACATAGAGCATTGTTTTCTCATATTTGATTTTTGGTCCCTAAACCTTCTCTCAGGTTGATTGTATTTCCTATACAGAGCATCTCGATGGACCCTACTTCCTGATCTACTCTGCCTGTATTATTTTTTAGTGTATCAAGGCCATCTATGTTAGAGATTATAGCCAACCTTCTCTGCCTTGTTTCTGCTGTGCTATTTTTCTGCAATTGTTTGTCTAGTTTTCTCCTTCATTCTATTGCCTGCCCCATTCATTGAGGCCTTTCTGCCACTGTTCCTGAAATCCTGGTATTTTTTTTCTCTCTCTAGAATGTCTTCAGTGTTCTCTGTAGGGTTGGATTGGTGGTTACAAATTTACCCAGTTCCTCTTTGTCATGAAAGCATCTTGTCTCTCCATTAATTTCTGGTGACAGTTTTTCAGGGTACATCAATCTGGGGTGAAGATTATTTTCTTTCAGGGCTTGGAATACTTCACTCTAAGCTCTTCTTGATCTGATGGTCTGTGTCAACAAGTCTGCTGTGATCTTGATGGGCTTTCCTTTATAGGTAATCTGTTTCTTTTCTCTGATAGCTTTTAATATTCTGTTTTTATATTGAATTTCTAGTATCTTGATTATTATATGTCTGGGTGTAGCTCTGTTTTGGTTGTAGGTGGCTGAAGTACTGTATGCCTCATGTATCCGAATGTCATTTTCTTTTCTCATGCTTGGGAAGTTTTCCTTAATTATTTCTGTAAATAGCCTTTGTAATTCACCTATTTGTATTCCTGCTTCTTCACTCGCATTTATTATTCTTAAATTATAGATTCTCTTGTCATTGTTTAGCCTTTGTATTGTTACTGCCTTGTTTCCTTGCTATTTTTAAGAGATCTCTCTTTTCATGATCCCACTTTGCAAACTTGTCTTCAAGTTTTGATAGTCTATCCTTAGTTTCTTTTAAGCAGTTTTGCCAGCTTTCAATGGAGTTTTTAATTTCCTGGTAATTTCTTTGAGTCTGCTTTATGTATTCTAGATTGTCTTTATATTCTTTATAGAAGGTTTCTCTCTGTTTTTTTTTTGTGTTCCTCCCTTCTGCCATCTGTGTCTTCATGAGAAGTGTTTAGGATTTCTTTTATTAATCTACTTATGTCTTGATTTATCTGATTTAATATTTCAGTTTTGAATTCATCTACAAGGTCCTGAAAATATCTCTTAATGTCTACTGATGTCATGTCTGGTGTTGCATGTTTGCTGCCATCAGTCTCTTGTATTTCCCTCTCCTGAATTGATGTTCTCAAGATTTTGGGCTGGGCACTTCTTTTTATTTCTTTCTCTTGTCATATTTTTGGTTACTTCCATACAGGTGTATTTTGGAAGTCCCATCCCTTTCCTTGTTGGTTATGGTTCTTCTGAAGCATGCTGCCAAGGGATTTCTGCCCTCTCCTGTTTGCTTTTGGTCATTGAGGTGTAGGCAGGGGCTGTGTATACTGGCCCCTCCCCATCGGGCCAGTCAACTTTCAGGGGCCTTCACTGGGATAGTGTGCTATGTGGCAGGAATCAGTTTGGGAAGGCTTATTGGGTCCCAGCCAGGGGCATGACAAAGGCCAAGCAGAACCCACCAATCTGCTCTGGGAAGGGAGCAACTAACTGAAGTCACTGTCCTTCCTAGTTCAGGCTCCTCCTGCCTGATTCCAACATGTTGTCCAGTTGGTTGCCTTCTTCCCATCGTGGGGGATCTTATTCCCAGCACTTATTGTGGAGTTCCTCACCAGCTCCGTTCTCCATTGGGCTAGCCTACCTCTGTCTTTAGCATGACTGGTTAGTCACAGCAGTGTGATTTTTTGTGCTCCAGGGAGTCCTGGCTTCGTGAGTTGTGAGTTCAGGCCACTCCAGCTAGTCACAGCTTCGGTGGACAACAGCTCCAGTGGGTAGTGTCTCCAGTGGGTGGGTACTCCAATGGGTCACAGCTGTGGTGGGTGGTGGCTGTGCAAGTCGTGAGCTCAGGCTGCTCCTGCCAGTTGCGGGTCCAGAGGGAGGCAGCTCCAGCAGGCAGCAGCTCTGGTGGGTCTTGGCCCTGGTGGTGGTGGTGGGGTCACAGCTCTGTGAGTCACAAGTTCAAGCTGCTCTGGCCAATTGCAGCAGTGGTGCAAATTTAGGCAGCTGGAAAGTGCTGTGGCCACAAATCTCAGCTTCTGCAATTGTAGCCTTGGAACTGCACGTTTGACCAGCTCTTTTGCCTTCAGTTTCTTCCTCAGTCTCATCACTTATTTTTTTGTCTTACATTTAAATCAAAATCAACAGTGACAGCAATGAACACCCTAAAAGTGTATGAGACTGAATAATTACAGGGCCAATGGAGAGGAGGTGAAAGGTCAAAGGAGGCTGATAGAATTAATTAATGTACAAAGTACGTATGTATGTATGTATGTATGTATGTTGTATTCATAGTAAATACCCCAGATATCTACAATTATATATATATATATATATATATATATATATATATATATATATAAATTATTATAAATAAACTGACGTACATTTATATTTAGATAATTCTACATATCTTAGAAAAGTAATAATATGCTCTTAATTGTCCTATGAATTGAATGAGATAATGAAGGCATGCACTACTGGAGTGCTAACATACAATGCTTAGTAAGTGTTGGTGGTGATTGTGATAGTGGCTGTAGCAGATGCTAGTAGTGGGGTGTAATTTCAGGTGGGATTGGCTTCAAATAAGCAATACAGCTCCCCGATAGTTGCATATATCTACATGTTATAGTTTTATGCACAAAGTAGCCACATTTCATTGATAGCTGTATTTATGCAGAAATCACCTCTGTTTACCTCGGCTTTTAATTATAGAGTAAAATTTATTGAGTTGAGACTTACCAAAATAATTTCTGTAAATTATATTTTACAGAAAAAGTATGACAGTAATTACTTATGAAACTTGCTCAAATTGTTTGTTTTAATTCAAAGAATGCAACCATCAGTTCTTTTCAATAATCCACTCATTTAATAGAATTAGAAATTTTATTCCTGAAGTGTTCTTTACAAATGGGACCTCTCCACTACTGATAATTTATCTCACTGCAAGAAATAGGAGTATCTATAAAGTCTTTCCCTTATTGTATTTTTTTACATGACAAGACGAACTAGGAACAAGTATTTTATGACTTTCTACTAATATTCTCAGTCATAAAGAGAAGTAAGAAAATACAATAAATCCATTGACCTTCCACACAAAGGACTATAGATTCATTCCCCAGTTCTAGGGGAGGAAGAAGATGGAGGATAGAGAATTAATTCAGGGCAATTAAGGTGTGATATAATACAGGAAAAAGAGATGATATGGGACACAGTCTCTTTTTCCCAGTACTTAGCTAGATGCTATGTAGGTGGTGTTCTAAGTGAAACATTATAAATTAGAATGCTAACAAACACAGAACCACTGTACCAGGCTGAAAAGTCTTCACATAAATAGATGTGACTAAAGCATAAATACAGCCTAGTGTACATGTGTGATGACCAGTGATCAGTGAGCCTCGATACTCTTTCCACATAACCACTTTCAAAAGAAAAAGGAAGAGGTCTATGTGTTTAGGTTTTTTCAGGCAATATAATATTATCAGCCTTGATAGATTTGGATTCACATTAGTATTTTCTCTCCAAAATGTTCTTAAATTCCTACATGTCTTAGACTTCTGAGGAGAAATAATGCTAGAATACACATAACCTCATGAATTTAGGTTCTCCTTTACACATATTGACTGGAGAGAACATTGAATGCATCTCTTTTTCCATAGTTACATTTGAAAAAGAATCAAATTAGCTGTTTTCTTCTAGACTATGCCTTTATAACGAAAGTAGTAGAAGAAAATTTGAGATAGGATTAAAATGTACAGGGTTAATACTGGGGTGGAGTAACAAGAAAATGCTTTAAAGTAATTGTTCATTTGTCACCTTTTTTCTCAGTTCATCTTCTACCATTGAGAGGGGTGGTGATAAATATAGCACTCAAAGAAACTGAAGGGATACTGTATGACTTGTGAATCGTGTTATAATTCAGAAACAGAGAAGAGACATGAAGGGTAAGAAGCGCCATGTATGCATCAAATGTCATTCACTGACATTTTAATAATCTATCAAATGGATTTTGTGAAATTATTTCCCCTTTTATTTGCAAAGTTGGAGGCTGGTATTTCAGCTTATAAATGAATATACTCATATTTTATATATTTGCAGGATTGAGTTCTTATTCTTGGTTGCTTGTTTTGCTTCTAACCTAATGCTTCAGGTAGGCTGCACGTTATCTGTCTTCTCTTTTATGTTTTCTTTCTCCTTTCAGTTCTATCAAACAATTCTATTCACTAAGACTTTTGAATTACATGGTTTTTACAAAATGAATACACAAGGACAAATGAATTCTGCAGGCCTGTATTTATCAAATAGCATTTCCAGAAAGATTCATTTTGGGGGCTGGCCCTTAGTAAATACCTGAGATCTGAGCTCTGGAAGTTTTCATGATAAGAATATTTTTGCTTACCTGAAACTTTATGCCACCTGGTAAAGATATTTTCAGACAGTTTAAACTGTTAATATGATATATACAATGCACCTGTTTCTCCTCTGGAGTTATGCAGTTTGAGTGAGTCTTCACAACCACTGTGTGTATGCATGACTGATTTACAGTAAAACTTGGACATCTGGAGTAGGAGGACTTTCCTACCTTCTAACTTTACACATATTCGTCACATGTCACTGCTGCAGTAATGGAATGAATGCCATGCAACTGCAATGGAAGTCAATACTTAGAAGCTTGTAATTTATTTTCTCTCCAATTTGGCTCATGTGCTTATATGCTTTATTTAGTATAACCTGTATGTTTTGCTTGCATAAACAGTAAACATGGGTATAATGCTTCTGAGTTTGTTTAGTATACCTATCATTTAGTTTGAGTGTGATCTTGGGGACCTCTCAAAGTGCAGGCTACTACCTAGTAGATAACTTAGCTATTATGTGTCAGTTTTTAGCATATAATTTAGCTATTACGTGTCAGTTTTTGTAGTCTAGTGTTTTATGTCACTGACTGCTCTTCTTGTCTTCATTTCACAAGTCAGGTACATCTTTTCAGATTTGTTTTGCATTATTCTATTCCACTCTATTCTATTCTACTCCATTCCCTAGAAATCCTTGAATGGTATAAAAAAAGAATTTTGAGATATAAAAGATCATAAATAAATGGAACAGTCCACATTATTTATTGTTAGTAATTTCTACATTTGTTCTTCAATTCATCCCTGAAGCCATTCTTTCTGCTGGCATATTATAACTCCCAAATTAAGTTGCCACTGATTTTCTAGGCACCCATAGCCACAGAAATCTAATTTTTTCCCTTCATTCTGTTTCCTTATGACCACACTAGACTTAAAACTCTTCCTTTAGAATAGCTTGCTTTACTCACTTTTTCACTATTTAGACTACATTCATTTAGTACCTGAATTATATACTCAATTATTTTCTGAATTTTCTCTCTGTTAGCACTGAGAACTATGGGTAGACATAGTCGAATTTTTTTCTAGTTTTATGAAGTTTTAAATTTCATGAACACATAATCAATTATTCACATTTTAATAGAGAATCATATTTTTCTTTAAATCTCTTTATCTACACTTATATTATTTATTTTCTTAGTAGTCTATGCCCTACCCCATACCGACATGGTATTTCATAGTATTGATAGATGTGAAAATTTGAAATTATTCTAAGAAATGCTAGAAAAGCCATACAATTCTAGACAGTATAATTCAGAGTGAGCTCTTATTCACCAAGGTAAGTAATTAAGGGAGGGTCTCTTTGACATTCTTGGATCAGCTGAACCAGAGTGGATATCTGATCCAATATGGGCCAATTTCAATTTTTTTTTTTTTTTGTACCAGGGATCGAACTCACGACCTCACGCTTGCCAGGCAGGAGCTTATGCCACTGAGCTAAACCTTCGTCCCAAGGGAAGGTCTCTTAAAGAGACACATGTCTTTTAAGACATCATATCTTCTGCAAGATTGCTCTTCTCATTTTTTTCTGATGTCATATTAAACATAACTTGGAACACATGCCCCAGTTTAATGACTGTCTTGGAAATAAGATGTAACATAAAGCATAATGTCTTGTCCCACATGTATTAACTAAAGCAATTACAAATGCATGCTATGATTGTTTTTGCGACAACTTTTGAAAGAATTGCTATTTTATTGATTTACTCCTAGTGATATTCTTAGTGCTCATACTTATCAGAGACCCCTGCATTGAGCCACAATCTCCTGCCACATGTTAAAGCACATAGCAGAAAGAAAGAGAGAGAGAGAGAGAGAGAGAGAGAGAGAGAGCAAGAGACAAGATGGTGATACAGTGGGGGATCCAGGATGACCAGTTTTTCCTAAGGAACCAAAGGCCAAAAGGCAGCCAGAAACCTCGCATTATTGACTGAGGAGGAGATTATCAGGTTACTCAGAGGGAAATGGAGATTTTTAGGTAATGAAGATCTGGTCCTGGAGCATCTTTAGTCTTAGTCTTTGTCTTATACTCTTAGGTGGAAGAGAATGGCCAACCCCTAATGGGATAATGTGAAATCTCAAAAGGGTGACACCAAAAATCCCAAACCTCTATTCATTTCCCAGGAGAGTGTATAAAACTAGCCATTTTAACTTTGTGATCCCAAACACAAACTTCATGACACTTTCTTTTTTCCATGAGATCAAAATTGTGTGTGTGATTGCTTAGCTCAAATTCTGCCATTTTTTCACATTTTTATGTGACACAAAGATCATGATAAAATAGCACTGAATTTAAGATTTCAGCATAACCATGAATCCTAATGTGTCAGTACTAAAAAACCCTCAAATAAATGGTTATAGTAGCACAGGCCTATAATCCTCCTGCCTCAGCCTTCTGAATTTGAGGCCAGCCTGGGTTACAAAGTGAGTTGAAGAGCAGCCTAAACTACATAGTAAGAGACTTTGTCTCACACACACACACACACACACACACACAAGAAAGCAAAAGCAAAACTCTCAAATATGTCATCTCCATTTAAATATAACAAATCCCTAAGTACTGCAAAAAAAAAAAAAACTAGTGAAGAGACTCATAGCATTTATTTATTTACTTTAAAATTTCCCTTTGTAATATAAATGTTGGTATTTTCTTACCAAATTTTCTCTGAATAATTCTGTTTGTTTGTTTGGTACCAAAGATCACACTCTCAACCTCACACTTGCCAGGCAAGCGCTTATGCCACTGAGCTAAATTCCCTACTCTTCTGAATAACTCCACTAGTAAATACTGATGAATTGATTATTTATTTATGTTATTTCTTTTTCCAGAAACAATTTGTGATGACTTACACAGACGATAACATGGAAGAAACATACATGGAAAAGTAATCTATGAATTATTAGCAAACACAAGTAAATCTGCTTGTTACTCACTATATTAAGAAGGGCGAAACAAATCTTTTTCCAGTATCAAAATATTTGATCATAGCATTATAAGGCAATTCTTGAAGACTAAGCTGCTATAGTCAGAAAATTTGAGGCCAAATGAGAATATTAATCACTCCCTAAGTAAGGGAAATTGAGCAAGTAACTCAACATTTTTAACTTTCAGTGAAGTATAAAAAAATTGGAAATAATAATAGTATATTTTGGGTATTAAGTAATTGAATGTATAACACTACCTAAAGCCTAGTAAATTATTACTAAAGATTAATTTATATGTACACAATTAAATTATATATAAAATTTAAATTATACATAATATCATACTATATTCACCATAAAAACCTTTTAAATGAATTAAATATTTTAAGTCTTTACAATCACATCATAAAAAATTCATCATTAGAGCAGTAAACTCATATATCAGCTATCTCATACATGCAGCAATTATCAAACTCAGGCTTCAAAGAATACACTTACCTGTTCTCAGTTGCTTTATAATAACAAATGCATAAATATCTAGCAATAAAATGACAAATGTGTGAATGCCTAATTTTGATTAGTGCCCATTTGGAGTCATATAAATTTCTATTATGAAAAATTTACATTGCTGCTTATTTTCACAAAATTTAATGCCATACTACTAATCTAATGTTGTTATTAGTTTGATATTAGATCTTAGTTTATGATAAATTTTATGGTGGCTCTTAATCATTTTGTAGGACGAAATAGTGGAGAAAAAACCTATGTGAAAATGATTGGGGCTAGTGAGAGATTCAGCCAAATTCTGCAAGTTAGAGATGCGTTTTCATCTCAGCAATAGCTGAGTCACATTGATTTCACATTCTGAAGCATGTGCAGTGAGTGGGTGGACCATTGATGACCAAGGTCAGCTTTCTACAATAGCCAGTCAATTGCTATCTATAGTTTGAATCTTCCTGCCACAGTGAGACAGAAACTGGCACTCCTCAATAAAATATTTTTTGAACACTATGTAAATACACAAAGCAAATGTTTACCCCAAAATAAAAAAGTGAATACAGATTAAAATGTGATGATGGGGAAAAATTCCAAACAGTGTCACATAATATAAAATTATTTTAAGAAAATGATTTTATTGGTTCTTGGCATTAGATAAATCCAAAAATCTAATTGCACTTAATACAGCCCATGGTCAGGGGCACCAGGGCAGAGATAGTAACGTGGCAGGGCATGGAGGGAAGTTACTTAACTCACAGTGAAACAGGAGAAAACAGAACAGGAGGGACTAGGGACCTGATGCAAGCAGTCAAGCCCCTGTGACCTACTTCCTCCTAACAGCCCATTCAGTTGTGAATTCACCAATGGGCAAAGCCCTTGATGAGCTTGGTACCTCATGGTCTAATCACTACTATAATAATCTGTTAATCTGTCCAACAGCATTAGCACTGACCCCATAATAAAATACTCCTAGCATCATTTTTGATTTGCAGAGATATTTCCTTATATAAATATGGTGAAAGATAATGGCTAAATTTTAGGAAGTAATGTAAGTATCATTATAAAGTAGTTGTTTAGTTCAAGGCTAAATTTTAAGAAGTGAAAGTATCTCAAGGAGAAGTGAAGTCTGCGTAATTAGGAGAGAAATATTCAAATGCATGACAGTGTCACTGCCAACATTACAATTATCCTGACGTTACTTCTGCTTCTGATTATCCCATCTAAAGCTGTGTCCACTTTCCAACGAGCTGAAAACTCTTCTTTGCTTTGCTCATTCAAATTAGAGTATCTCAGTGAAAGGAAGTAATGTAACTTTACTTCACTGCAAAGGAAGTAATGTAGGCATAATCAATAGACGCTGGGTAATAAATCATTTTAAACCTCTCCCATGACCATGCTGCATATCAGCCTGTTAACACCACCAGTGACAGCAGTGTGCAGGAAGTATTCATCATTTGACACAATCAGGGCCAGCGGTGGATTTGGAGAGTGGCATATGTGTGCTGCTTTTTTTTTTTTATAAAGCTGATATACTCTTTAACTGGGACTTCTCTTTAGTGTGGTGTCTAGCATTCATTTTTCAAGGTGTCCTGCACATCTGTAAGTTGTTTTTCTCTGTCACGCTCACGAATAACAGTACTTTTCAATAACAGAACACTACATAATTCTCAGGTGTCTTGTTATACCCCAGTGTCAGGTCTTAAAGATAAGAAACATATAATTACTCCTATTCTGTGGAACATTTTCAAAATGATACACAATTAGTGAATTGATCTGACAAACTCCCCTATGCAAACCCACTCCTTAGAGTGCTCATTAACTCTCCAGACTTGAGCAGTGCTTTAGCTCCTTTTCTTCTTAAATAGCAGCTTCCTAAGGTTCATGTACTATGTTTTTTTCATTCCTGAATTGCTTTGGCAACAAGGCTTGTGTACGGTAACTGCTCAAAGTGCAGCCCAGCTCAGCAAGCTGAGGCTGACAGTGTTCACTTCCTACTTCTGAACAGAGGAATGTGGCATTTGCTATTGTCATCAACAGGCTGTAAATATCCTCTCTGTGGCTGTCTCTCATCCTTTATGGAAAATTTGTCATATCAGTCCTTACTCACTGTTTTCATACACTTCCTCCAGTTCTTCAATAATAAATACTTGTTCACTGCAAATTTGATTCTGAATAGGAACAAATATATATTGTTTTCAATGATAGTCTTCCTTATATTTGGTCTCTTATTCATTAGAGTTGAGACCAATTCCTCTAGGCATGGAAAGATTGTATATTATACATCATATACTTGTATTTAGTATGAAAGCAACATGTCTGAATAATGTTTATATTGTAGGGAAATGAATCAAATATGCAAACATGGATCTGGATGTTAATGATTAAATTAGCCATTTGTATTTTGTAGATATTTAATAAATAAATAACCATAACTTTAAACATGCATATGTGGGCATGGGCACACACAGACACACACACACACACACACACACACACACACACACAAAACACACATTGAAATCACAATACAATTTTGGAAATACTTTTACCACTATAGAAAAACTTCCATGAGTGAGTCATGTTGTTCCCTGTGAAACTTAATTTGAGAGAATTTAAGGTACTTTCTTTAACTAGCAACATCAAAATTTGATATTGGTAAGATTTGGAGAAGAAAAAGGCAGCTTTAGAGGAGTTGTACAGCCTCATTGACCCTTGTGTCTTAGTGTGAAAGTCCTTTTTTTTTTTTTTTTTTGATACAGGATCTCACTATCAATTGAGGCTGGTCTTGAACTCATTGTGTAGCCAATGCTGACTTTGAAATCAAAGTGACCCTCCTACCTCAGCCTCCTGAGTTTTGGGATTGCAAGAGTGTGCCATCATGCCCAGCTTGAAAGTGCTTTTAATGCTGAATTATAGCCATTCTCTTCTATCAACTTCTACTGGCTCTTCAAATGACACTGTACCCATAAGCATCACAGAGCATATGGGCATTCTGTGTCACTCTTCATATAATAAATAAACAGGTAAATATGGGAGGGTGTATTGTATCAATGAAAAGAGCTGGACCATTTTCCTATGGAACAGCAAGTAATAAGTTTTTAGGAGCTTCGTTCATCATTAGAAAAGCTGGTGAGCAACCAAGATATCTCAGTAAACGAGTAACCTGTATTGTATCCAGGAAATGAAATATTATATAGTGCTAAAATTAAATATGAATAATTAAACCATGAGATAATCCAGGAGGAATCCTAAGCCAGTACACAAGGGCTGAATACTACATGCCTCTGAGTGTAGAGAAAAGCTATGCAGATAGCAAAAGGATTAGTGGATGCAGATGGTGTGGGGAAGAAACAATGAATACACAGAGTTTTCCAACATTAAAAGTACTCTACATTGTTCAACAGTAATAATGAGTATATAATATTGTACAGTTGTCCAATGATATTAGATGTATGATATCAAAAGTAAGAACGTTATCTAATAAAGACAAGTGAATATGAATTCATTAATCATAACACGTATGCCATGCTGAAAAATTTTTACAAAAGGAAAGAAGCTATGATGTATAGGGACAGGGAATATAGGAAACATCTCTGTACCTCTCTGCTCAATTTTAGGGTGAACCTAAAACTGCTCCAAAAACTAAGGTTTAATATAGAAAATAATATAATTTACTAGTAAAAATAATCATTTACAATGTTGCATCTTAATTTTGAAAGTTTGAAAATGCCCATACTAGAAATCAGTTACATGACAAAACTCATTTTTCCTAGTATTGTTTGTATAAATAATACTTATATACATTAACTCCTTTATGTATCATTTTCCCATCACTGGGCCGAACTTATCAGTTCTGGAATTTCTACAAAGTCCAAGCCCAAAGTCTTCTCTGAAACTCAAGGCAAACTTGAAGCTGTGATCTCACATGAAAAAACAAATGGAAAGTAAAATATTTTCAACATAAGATGCTATAGTAAACATCCCCTTCCAAAAGTGAGGAATAGGAGAGTAGAAACAAATGGGATCACAGTACAACTGAAACCCAAAGAACAAACGTTGCTTCTTGTTACTCCGTGTCCAGACCCCATGGCAAGTTGTGCTGAGATGTGAATTCCAAAAGGCTCCAAAAGCGCCCACATAATCTCTTTCCTTGTCTGGCTTCTCTTGCCCTGGCCACTTTCCTAAGCAGATGGTCTACATTCCCACCATCTCCAACTTCCTGAAGTCTCCACCGCACATTCAGCTTCAATCTCCCGGCTTCACACAGCCCAGTCCCCTCTCAGGTGAAGCTGGTAAGGACTGTGACCCTGTCATTCATTTTTGTCTGTTCACAAAATGATTCTCCTGAAATCAGGGTGGAAATCTCAATGATGGCATCAGTCTTGAGTTCTGCTTGCCCAAAGGCAACACTACATAAATGATGATAAAATCTGTAGGCTTCGGTAATATCCAACCCCTTTGTACCATACCTGCAGTAGCTTCTGTGTGCCGGGGTGGCCCAGCACAGCACAATGAGCCTCAGGATTCACATTTCTTAGGAGGCCCCTACTGAGTAACTGTCACAAGGACTCTTCTCAGATGAAAAGTTTGTTGTCTTGCTCCCGTGTTTGTGTGATGTGATGGTTGTGGCCTTTCTGATTTCTGAGGTGCCCTTGAGTCATCTGTCCTAATGTCCTCATGTACAGTTCTTGAACCAATTTTAATGCTAATTGTTTAGCAAACATGCTCTCCTTCTATCTGGCAAAACTACAAGCTTTTAAAATTATTTACATTTGCTGTTGGCCTCTGATTCTTGCTCTAAATCTGGCTACAAGCAGTGAACAGTGACCATGCCATAGTCTGAAGGTTGGGCTTCTTGAAATTTCATCTGCCGAATCAAATAATTCTCTCCCTGGACATTTTTCTTGCCCAGTTACAAGATGTGGGCAAAATATAGACAAATTCTTTGCCAGAATCAAACATGCATGTGCCTTAGTTCAGATTCCAATATAGTCTTCATTCCCACCTGAGACCTGAACCTGGCCTCTGCTGTCCAGGCTTTTCTGGTCTTCTTATCTCTGACTCATGTAAAACATCCAGTACTCCTCACAGTATTCTAGGGTTTATCTACAAGGGATCTTCAAACTTTTCTAAATTTATCCTCCAAACCTCTTCTGAAGTGCTTGAAAGCATTTCAGTGACTATTCTCTCAAAACCAATTTTCTGATTTAGTCCCTTTGCTGTCACTGGGACAAAATATCCAACCACTAACACTTAAATTAGATGTTTATTTTGCCTCCTGGTTTCAGTTGGTTCTGTCCCTGAATAGCTAGCTCCAGAGCAGAAATTGCGTAATGGAGGAAAACTGTTCATGTCCAGGTGGTCAGTATGTTGAGAGTGAAAGAGCTGGTGAAAGAATATATAGTCCTTCAGGAATACATTGATCGAAGAAGAGATAAGGAAAAATATATAACCCTTCAGGGATTTGCTTCTTTTAGTTAGGCCCCGCTTCTAAACAGTAGAGTCAGCTATGAGTCTATAATGAGGACAAACAGCCCTGTGATCCATTCACCTACCAACTACATGAGAAAACTAAGAGAAATTTCATACCTAAAGTATAACATAGAATATCTATTTATCTATTTATATATCTGTCTTTATATGTCAAGCAAATAATAGTAGAATACTGATGAAAAGCAAGAGGGAGACTGGGCATTTCACTCATGATTTACTTTATATATTTCTGTGTTGAAGGTTTCTAAAAAGTATTGTAACTTACATTGAGCTGTTTTTGAATATCAAGTTTTTAGAATACATTATACTTCAAATAAATACTGTGTTAATTTTTTTTTTTAGAATTAAATGCTTTTTAGTATGCCAAAACAAATGCTTTTAGTTGATCCAACAAATAGATATAAAAATTATCTTGGTTACTTTCTTGTTGCTGGGACAAAGTAACTGACATCCAAGAGTTAAAGGAAGAAAACTTTATTTTAGCTCACAATTGGCAGAGGATTCATTCCAGAGTAAACTGACTCCAAGGCAGGAGAATACGGCAGAGGAGAAAGAGTCCATGGCTGGGCAGTCAGGAAGAGGCAAACATGCCTTCGATCTTTCACTTTATATTTCATGCAGGCTACAAGCCTATTGATTGGTGCCTCTCACAACCACAGTGGGCTTTCTGTCTTCAGTAAATGCATTCAGCTAATCCATCTACCCAGAACTACACTAAACCAATTCATGGATGACTCCAGTACCACACACTCTTGATCCTAGTATCACACAACCTAAAGAAAATCACTTTCAAAAAGCCCCACCTATGAGCACATGAGGCTTTGGGGAGATATCTAGACAAAATTACAGAACTTTTTAAAGATGCTATAATCTTAAAACAAATGACACTTATCGGTTAAGAATTATATGAAACATTCTTCAAAATAAAGTATGCAGAGACATACTTCAAAATATATGAGCAAAATTGCAAAACAGAGGAAAGAGTAAGATTCATTTTTATGCTTCATTTATAAATATGTTAAGAGCCACATTTCAATACCTACAGTAATTCTTCCAGTTCAGTAACTTAAGGTAAGAATACATGGATGTAATATGTATTTTTTATCTTGAATTTAGGGCCTTTCTTTTATAGAACACAGAGTACGCTTCTACTAAAACCTAACTCATGGTCCTGGACTGTTCTTAAGCTTATCCTTCACAACATTGCTCATGCAGAACCTTTTGTCTTTTTCATGTTAATGAATCCTTTCTCTTCCAAGAAACTCTTAAACCTATTGAGAGTGGGCTGCTACCCTTTTCCTATGTCCTGTAGTTTCATTCATATTTTAAAATATTATTAATTTTAATGTGGACAAAGTTTTCCTTAGTGGCTCATCACCTGACTCTACTATGAACTGCAGAATGCTGGCCATGCCGTAAGTGTAGAGTAATTTTATTTTGGCGCATCATCCAACAGTTCATTTCATTGGCTTGCACATAAAAAACTTGTACTGGATATCTCTTTTTTTTTACTGAGAGCAAAATGCTTGAGATAGAAGAACAAAATAAATACTATAAATTTGAATATTTGATACTGATCTACTTCATAAGAACAAGTATGCCTTGTCTTCTTGATGTAGAAAATGTTCTTAAATTATGCAAAGAAATAAATGTGTCTAATTTCTTCTTCAAGACACATTTGGATCAAGATTTATTCTGTCACATTTTGAAAAAAAAGTCATTTTCTGTTCTCTTAACCTATGACCAAAGCATGGAAATGATATTTTTAACAAAATCATGTACAAATGTGGGTAAAACTCTCATAGAAACTTTTAGGTCATGGAGAAACTTCAAGGACCATAGATCTATTGATCTTACATGGAAGGCCCAGTTTCCCTTGCTCAGTGATGAAAGTATCTCTCCTTAATATATCATCATGACAGATCCCAGGGGAGAAAAAAAAAGTCCCACTCAATTTTTGCAAAGAAGGATAAAAGGGTAAGTCTGTACAAAGAGATTAAGTGGGAGTTGCAGGTAAGGAAGGTTTTGCTCAGTCTTCTGAGGAGAGTTCATGTCCTTCATCTTTTTCTTGATTGTCCTCATATAAGCATTATTTGTAGGGGCAGTGAGAGTTATAAATGAGAAACTGGACTCAGATGGGGTTAGGGACCATCACCTCTGCCTGAAAAAGTGAATACAGTTTTGCTTTTCATAGTGAATATGTTTTATAATCAATGCCAGAAGTAGTTAGTATGTGATTCTAAGGCATGTGAAATTTCAACACTTTGACATTAATTGAAGATACTGATTTTAAACATTCCCTGTACTAGAATATTCAGAGAATATATAGTTCCACTCAACTAGCACTGAGATAAGTCCTGACCATAGTCCCATGACATAGAAAATATTTGTTAAATCAATATATATATATATATATATATATATATATATATATAGTTTAATATATTTTGTTGCAATATATATGTTACATTACAGTTTTGCACACTTGATTTTATACCAAAACACAATGAAAGTGAGGGCTCTTATCTCTCAACTTTATAGAGTCAGGGAATTATAAAGTGTGATTATAATCCTAGTCGTTAATAGCTAATATCAAAGCACACATCAGGATCTAGGCACTGTGTTTTTCATTGACTTATGCTGTTATCACATGCCCAATCTTAAGAATTGCAACTATGTATTTCCCTCCTCTTATAAAATGAAACTAGGCTTTAGGAAAAAAAAAAGGGTAGCCATGGAAATACAACCAGCAAATAGATAATTTGGTGTTCAAGAACATGCAGTATTAATGCAGAGTTCTGCAATGAGGTGGATTTAAAATGGAATATTAAGACACTTTTACAATTAAGAAGAAAAAATAAACTGAATTAAATTGGTAAGGGTGTGTCAAAATGCAAGATTTCTTAGTTGATTTTTTCTTCAATATGACAAGTCATAGTTTTGTTCAAGATTCATAGCTGTGGTCTGAACTACTTGTGGAGCGGGAGTATTCTCAGTACTCAATATTGTTTGATTACATATTTTTACATATATTTATTTTATATTAAATATGAATTTAATTTATCATAACCATTATAAAATAATTTTTTTTATTCAGTTTCCTTGAAAAGAGGAGAGTCATCCTGAAGAAGACACAGATGTTAGGAGTGAATGTAGTGCTTAACACTGATTCTACTTGCACGTAAGAAAATTTGGCATAGCATCAAGCTCACAAATCAAGTCAATGTGCTGAGACTATAAACCTTTGGGAAGAGGACAGGAAAATGTATAAGCTTTAGGTTTCTGGGAGAAAAGGAAGTGGTGGCACCAGGCGCAACTAAATTGAAATGTGACCCTGCAAACAGTATCTCCTCCAGTGATTCACATCTTCTGAATTTCAAGCATTATTTAAATGATGAAGATTCGACTTTATTTTTAATGAATTTTATTTACTTTTGTTCTGCCAGCATAATGCTACAGGGATCACTTTATAAACTAGGTACAATTTTTTATTGAAAAATGTACTTTAAAATTTATCATTTGAAAACATAAAACCACCTCATTGTTTAACCCATGACACAATATGCTTTTCACTTTTGCCTTATATATAAGTTGCACATCTCTTTCAAGGAAAGACTATTTTATCACTCCCCAGAGAAAGTGAATAGAGCCATTAACCTAGAGGCTGTTAATATTTAAGTGCATAACATATAACAGACCTGTGTAGTTCATCTTTGTGGTCAGCTCAGGAGACTTTTCTGGGGGGTGACTGGATCCTCGGGACCACTGCCCACATCATTGCATTAATTCTGATGTTCATAACTGGCTGTGCTTTTAATAGCTGTGGCCCGGTTGGAAGTGAGTCACTGGAGTGAGCCAGTGGAGGGATAGTTTCTACCAGGCACCATTTCCTTGTGTTCCACACCCTGGCTGTCATCAAGTGAGCCGCTTTGCTCTTCCAAACCCTTGTGACATGCTGTTCCTGACTTGAAGCCAGCCATTAGTGGACTGAAACTCAGAGTCAAATCATTAAACCTCTGCTCCTTCAAATTGTCAGTGTTGGCTACTTGTCCTGGCAACAGGGAAGCTAAAAATACAAGGCTCTAGTTCTCTTCCCATCCCCTTCAGGCACTCACACCATAGCCAAAGTGCTCATGGTGTCTCCCACCCTGCTCTGGCCTGGTTGAAGCACAGGTTTCCCATGGAAATGGTAGAGGCATGGGACCTTATGAGAACATTCTGTGTCTGCCCTGCCAAATGAAAACATTTTCATTCTCTAACTGTGTCTGTTAAGAGGCCATTAGAGTAAACCAGTTCATAAGACCAAGCCAAATTAGGGGGGTGGAAATAGGCTTTACTTTAAGTAGGTGGGATAATAAAGTCCAATGAAACTTTCTATAGACAGAGGGAACAGCTAAAATTGGGGCAGTATGTAATGTTCTGTATCTATCAAAAGAGAGCTTTATTTTAAGGAATTGGCTTGCAACACTGTGGATGCTGGCAGGACTAAAATTCCAAAGGCGGACTGCCAGCCGGGAACTAACTGAAGAGTTGGGATTGCGGCTGGAGCGCTAAAGGTATCTGGAAGCAGAATCTCCCATGTCTTGAGGATGCTAGTTTCTCTTGGGTTTTTCCTGATTGGATGCATCTCATCCACATTATTGGGGAGTAATATGCTTTAGGCCTAGGCTACACTCTTAAATGTCAGTGTCATCTAAAATACTCCTTAAAGCAGTAGTAGTATTTGACTAAATATTTTGGTACTATCACCTCAGTTGACACATAAAATTATCATACTACCCTACTTACCAAAGGCAGAGAAAATGTCTGAAGATTTATAAGAGACATAAACACACACACACACACACACACACACACACACAAAACTTAAGTATTTTATTTCCTCCGAATCCCTGGTTAACTCAAAATTTTTACTATTCTCCCCATTTGAATATTGATTTCTGCAAAATAGCACTTGCAGTCTCTAAAAGTAGATTTCCTCATATGTACTTTCTTCTCTAATTTTTGTTCGTTTTCATTTTTCAAGCCACCAGTGCCACCAAGTCCATAGAAACTTCCTGGCTCTGTCTGGCACAAAGGAAATATCTAATAATGATTGGCTGTACTTCTAGTTCTTTTTCATGTTTCCAAACATTTTAAAGATAAAATCTGTGTCTCTGCAGATTGTCTTGTAGTCTTGCACTTCTAATTCTGTCTTTCATTGATGTCTCTTGTTTATGATGAATTTTTAATTCAATTTTTTTTTTAGTTTGTTTGATTTTAGCTTAACACTGGGGCACTTTCTTTTAACAGTGTAGATTTCTTACATCCTAAAAGCACTTTGGAACTTCAGGATTATCAACAATTAAGAAAGTATTTTACCTATTACTGCTGCTTGTGATTTTTTTTTCTTTTTGCCTAAGGTAGATCCAGTTAAATGCCTTATTTGCCTGATACTTAGCATTTAAAATTTCCAGAGTTCACCTCCGAGAGTGGCTCTAAAACTTGATTGCTCAATGTATGCATGGAGGTTTAAATAAAGATCGATACCCCCCTGAGATTCTGGTTTAATTGCTCTGTTAGGAAAGGCTTCAGCAATCATGTTTTTCTTTTTTTTCATTCCTTTGTTATGCATTTGTTAGTTTGTAATTTCCCACATGATTCTACTGTGCAGTCAAGTTTGAGAGTCACTGACATAGAAATGTTTTTTGGTTGACTCCTCTGGTGACTAGGTCAATATCACCAAGGCTACAAATGCCCTTACATGATGGCTTCATAGAGATTTCATTTCCTGCTTTGAACTTCTGTCACACTCTGGGGAGATTTCAGACTTCAATTTCTAGATAGTGAAAAGCGATAAATTCCAGGTTGCTATGTCCTATCAGTAGCTGCAGTGTTTCTTCATACATTTATCAAGCAAGTTTTTTACATTTCTTTTCAGGGAACTAGAAGTTCCCCTTCCCTTTATGTTTGCTTGTATACATAGTTAGTCTATGGAAAAAATCTTGTTTTACTTCATCCAGAAATTCCACATGCTTATTGTTGAATATGTTTCTGATTATTGCGTTCCCTTATCTTTTTTTTCAAACTCAATTCAAATGATATCTTCATGGGGAAGTATTTCCTTTAAATCAGGCATAAATTAGGATTTTGCCTCTAAATTTCAGAGGCATCCTGTGCTTAGCTGTATTAAGCCACATGCTGCTGTCATGGTATCTTCAACACAAGTGCGTGTAATTCCTAGTGGATAGTGTATGGCCTAAGGTTCATGGACTATGTCTTAAATGCCTTACTACACTGAGCAGTTGCCACAGTCCATGGTACGTGAAGATATTAAACAACCATGGCAAGATTAGTTTGATGGACTGAAGACCCTAATGTCGGGCAGGGGATTTAGCTCAACAGCACATGTGCCTGTCTGGCAAGTGTGAGGTAGTGAGCTTGATACCTGGTACCAAAAAACAAAACAAAACAAACAATCATACAAAAAAGACCCTAATGTCTCCCATTTTTGTTTATGAAACGGCACTTGAGAAGATACTAGATGTTCTGTTGCTCCATAATTGCTTACAGTATTAGACATAACTGCTTTCGATATCGGTCCTGTCCAAAACAGTAGCCAACTACATATGGCTATTTCGGTTTTAAGTTAAATTTCTTATAAAAGATTCAGTGGCTCATTCACAGTAGCCAGATTATAATGATACATATAGACTGCATATATGTATGTTCTATAGCACGGGATAAACAAAATTCCTTTTTAGGAAGTCAGTTCCATTGTTCTGGGAAAATTATCCAAAAGCTCTTGCTATTTTTCAAATGCTAGTTTTGAACTACCTTGTAATTCAATCATTCCAGATGAGAGAAATTCAAATTCAAAAAATTGTTTGCCTTATCACATAGAAGTAATAGATATTATTACAGGTGTAAAATCTAAGACCATACAGTGTATTTTGTTGGAGTTTCTTATTTCACAGTTAAACAAATCAAGATTCAGAGAGGTTCTGCAGTTTTGCCCAAACTCACACTAGTCATTAAAATAAGAAGGGCCAAATTGTGAAAGAGAAATTCTAACTGAAAGCTAAACCTTCTAGCCCACAGAGAAATCAAGCAGAGGTGGGTTTACTAAGATGTGCGTAGGTGCAAGTTACCTGGCGCTGACACTGAGGGACTGCCTGCATGCCTTCACAACTCCAATGTGATCTTCAATTATGAGCCATCCAAGAACTACTGAAAATAACTGATATCAAAAATTCTGTCTGTGCTCACTACCCCAGAAGGATTCTGAGACAGATAGCTCTGTATTTGTAGAGCTGAATCACAGACACCCCTGGTGTCCTATTTAGCACTGCAATATATCAGTGATCTCTCTCTGCTCCTGCAGTCTCTATGCCTCTGTGGGTTGACACATTCCCAGATGTTTATATTCAATTCCAAGTGTACATGCTTTTATACAGCTCCTAGTTATGAGAATGCTTTGGACATTCACAGGGATATCCATCAAGAAGGGGCAGGCTAGTTCTGTTAGGTAATTATTATCACAGAAACTCAAGCAAATGTCAGAATGAAATTTTAAGCACTTCTTAGGAACATTCGCTTCAATTATTTGCCTCTTATTCAAAACCATTTCTTTTGGAATTCACTTTTTTATTACTACTACTCTTCAGTCATTTCTTTAAAAAGCTCACCTCAAAGACTTTTAGTTTAATAGGTATACATATATACTTACACATATTCATTTCTCCTTTAATACAGAAAATAGAGTAGGATTATTCATCAATAGGAAGATATGCAAAACTTTCTAAATCTTAACAAGTCTGCTGACTGATTTCCCATACTCTGTGTTAACAGTGGGCAGCTATGTACTAGTTTTTTTTTTCCCTGTGTCTCCCTTCCTTCCTTCCTTCCTTCCTTCCTTCCTTCCTTCCTTCCTTCCTTCCTTCCTTCTATCCTTTTCTTCTTTTATGAGAAATGTGCTTGATTTTGTATTGGAGAGTGAATAAGCATTTTCTATCTAGCTCAAACTTTGTTTGACTACTATGAGACCCAGAATCACTTTTAGAAGTATACTTACTCTCAGGAACACTACAATGTGAAGAGAAACCAACACCCCTGGCTTTCTCCCTCCTATATTTTCCTAATAAATAGTGAACACTTTGATATAAAGTAGGCCAAAACAATTCTTTTGAATCTCCAGGTTAGCATAGACTGAAGTGTTGAGGCTACAGGCCATAGTTCTCACACAAATTCATCTTTCCTAATAACATTCTTAGGATCATGAGGTAGACACTATTTAAAATATGTGTTTTAATCATGTCTAGATAACTGAGAAATGATAAGGGCCCAGAAATGAGGCAGAAATCAGGAAGTTTTATGGGGAGCATATGAATTTCAAAAATAAAGAGGAAGCAAGGGAGGAAGAAAGGGAGGGAGGCAGAAGGGGAAGGAGAGATGAAGGGTATGGAAAGAAGGCAACAGGGACAGAAGGAAGGAGAGAGGAAGAGCGATAGTTAGATATCACAATCTAAGCTACCCAAAATATACTCGTGTATTTCAAGGTTAAAGAAAAAAATGGACACTGAATTTCTTATTCATCTGTTAATTAATCTCACTAACCATCTTGCATATGGAATTATAAGAGTTAGAAGATACTCACAGTGGAATACTGTCTGGCTGTACAACATGAAATCCTACCATTTGCAACAGCTTGTGTAAACTGGAGATCATTATATGCAGTGAAAAAAGGCAGGCATGCAAACACAGATAAACATGTAAAATTATTTTAAGCCATAATAATTGTTTGCAGTCCTACAAATTATGATCTTTCTTTTTAGGTGGACTTCAGTATCATTCTTACCCAATAGTACACTTTTAAATGTTTGCACTCATTGTATTCTCCATATACTCTGACTTGATAACTCTCCTCTCTCTCTCTCTCTCTTTCTCTTTCTCTCTCTCTGTCTCTGTCTCTCTCTCTCTCTCTCTCTCTCTCTCTCTCTCTCTCTCTCTCTTCTGGTACAGAGAATTGAACTCAGGCTTTGTACTTGCCAAGCAGGAGCTATATCCCAAGCCCCCTACAATTTTATTATTTAAGTAACATTCTTATGTTTGTTTATAATGTCTTGCATTTATTTTCACTATTCTATTATATATGTTGCCCTACGAAATAATGCATTAAATGTTTAAATTTCCACCAAGTAATGCAAACATTTTTGTGTATATAAAGGCATTTGCCTCACACTTCCTGAGTTCCCAATTATGCTGGTAATCAAGAGTGTGGTACTGGAATAATGATAGCCTGTGTACATTAATGCAATAGAATTGAGTTTTTGAAAATCGACTCATACGTGTATTGTCAAGTAAATTTTCACCAAGGTACCAAGTCCATTAAGTGGTAGAAAAAATAGAATTTTCAAAAGGTGATACTTGAAAATTCTGAATGAAAATATACAAAAAAAAAAAATGAAACTGGACTGCCTACCTCACACAGGATGCGGAGCTTCGGAGTGGATCCATGACCTAAATGAAAGATCTAAAGTGATAACACTTGTAGGGAAAAACATAGGAAGAAATATCTGTAGCCTTAGCTTTCACAAGGGTTTCTCATATACGATACCAAAAGCATGAGCAACAAATGGAAATAAAAATGCATGAGATTTTGTACAAATTTAAAACATAAAATCATGACACTCACAATTCACCAAATGGGAGAAAATATTTGCCAAATATGAAATTATGTGTCTAATATTATAAAAAGTTCTTTATTTGAGTAGCAAAAAAACAAACAACACAAGAGTAGACAAGGACTTGAACAGACCCATCCACTGGAGGAAGGATTTGTAAAATTGTATCAGATGTAGAAATACCAGCCTAAAGTGATCATCTTGGGAATTTTAAAATAGAGATTTTAAATGATTGCTGGCATCTAAGGTGTCAGTAGTCTGTAAAACTCTTTTCAGTACCTGGAATCGAGCTCACCAATTTTTAGTAGTGTGACAAAAAATTAAAAATTAAAATATAGAGACAAAATGAGGATATAGAAAGAAACTCATGTTGTGAACATTGTGAAAGTCTTTTATTTAACTATAGTAATCCTATTTGATATTTAATTGGTTTTTATTTGTTTTAATATTGTTGAAATTTCTCTGTCAAGTCTTTAAAATTCATTTTGAAAAGTTTCAACTTATTTACTACCACCACCAATAGAAAAAAATATGTAAAAACTGGGGCTCTTTCCTTCCTTGCTTCATTGCTTGCTTGCTTTCAGGACTTATTTCTTTAGACAAGAGAGAGTATCTTTTTTCTCCTTCGGTCAGATTCGAAGGATATCATTCTAGATCCTACTTGCCCTGTGAGTAACCCAAACAAAACAGCCATTTGCAAGAATACACATGGAACAAAAATAAAGATCAGTTTCATTTTCTCAACATAGAATTCATAAACTGGCAGAGTACAGTTTCATATTAAAAATCCTATTACTGACTTTTCGTTAACAGTGCTACACTCAGATTCTGAACTGATAAACGCAGGTAGGACTTAGGAACTCCATTCCCCTGCAGTTCAGTATGCACGCCCCGTGGGACTCCTCACTCTCCTTTTGGCCTGCTTGACTACTTTACTTTATTTGTACAGCTCCTCTGTCTTTTTACCAGCTGGAATAAGACAGAGTTTGATTAAAAAATCATCTAATAGAAAAAATCTGCATTTTATTAGCATTCAAAGTTCTTTTAAACATAGCCTTACAAATACATTGATTGTAGAAAATGCTCCATTTTAATAGCAACAGCAACAGAAAATCAGACACTGTTCAGTGCTGGAGTGCTTACCTTGAGCACTTGAGACTCTAGGTTCAATGCATAGTACAGAAAAAATTAAAAAAAAAATTATTTTCAAATTTTGTTTTTATTTAGTTTTAGTCATTTGTGTGTTTGAATTCAGGACAAAGTATAAAATTTCCTACATTTAACTGTTTATTTCAGCTAGTTTTAAATATATATTTTTTCTGCCATGTCCTTGCAGACTTTACTTATTTCCAAGATGGCAGAGTACTTGGGCAGAAAATGCTGACACCAGAAGAAGGGGCTGATGGTGGAGGGTTTAAGAGAAGACTCAAGCTTAAGAGCATAAATTTAAAAAACAAAAAGCAAAATCTCAGCAAGTGATTCCAAGAAACTATTCCACCAATACCAGAAATTACTCCCATAGAGAGTGATTTACTTTGAACATTTCTAAACTTATCTACAAATCTCAGAATTCCCTCCCAATTGTTTAAAAACACATGAGTGAATACATATAGGGAATGGCTAATAAAAGGCTGTATTATAAGACCTCTTACTAGTAGAAAATTAAAATAGTTCCCAAAATGGGATCAAGAGTTGCAGTAAGAGAAAAATTACTTTTGCTTATCTTCTTTTTGATGATTGTGTGTGATAAATAATTTAATTCAGAAGAAAACAGAAGACAGAAGGCTAAACTAACTAACTAAATAAATAAACAAACATGAATGAACTAATTCACAAACATCTTAACCAAATGTCTTACATACTGGCCCATGGTCTCTTTTAGATTTTTCCACCTGTAATAGAGGGCATTGTCTTTCTCATTTTTTTTTCCCCTTATGCCTAGTAGTCTCTTAGCTTATTTGGTTTCGGTGAACATGCCTTTTCATCTTTCTTTTAGATACTATACATCAATGAGCTTCATGGGGAAATAGAAATAGATCAATATTTATTAGTTGCAATTTCTCTACAAATTGGCTCAGTATTTTGGCTTATATCGCAAATCAAACTTACTTTTGTTCCATAGTCTCATCCCTGATCCACATTTTGCTGTTGTTCTCATCTGTGCTCTGAATTTCAAAAGGCCTGGTTCCTCCCTACTGCCAATTCTGCCTTTGTGAAAGCCTGACTTCATGTCTGAGGCAGTTCCCTTATGTGTAAAATCTATGCTTCATTCCATTACTGACTTTCTGTGTTTCTTTCTGGACACATACATGTTGAGTCACACATTTGACTGTACTCTTAATTTATTAGTTTAGTAGACCTGGCAGGATCTTAGTCTAAATTAGAAAAGGCATTTATTGTGCTTTTTCATGGTTAATATCAGGTGAGCATGGGACCCTTGAAATTTGTATAGTGCATAATTTCTGCTCTTTCTGTCCTTTTCCTTGGAATATCTATCTGTTCCTTTAGCAGTTGGTCCCGTGAGCATCCATTGTATAAATGCCTACTGTCTGAAGTCACATAAGCAGGCATTATGGATTCAAACATAGTGATGCAGACAAACATTTAAACATACTTTGGTAATACTCCATAATAATTAAACATTAGGAGAAGAATATCATACTTTTCCTTAAATCCCCTGAAATAAACCAGAGACATGATACCAGTATATAAGTATATAATTTAATGTAAGTATATAATACCAGTATATAATTTAAAACTTTCTTTACAAAGCTTTAAATTAATACTTATATGCAATAAACTGAACCTTACTTGACAGAGGAGTGGGAATAGAATAAAATGTACAGATTTTTCCCTTAACTGTAAGAAAACATTAACTAACCTACTACATGAAAATATGAGTATTCATTTAAAAATTTTCCCCCAATACTTGGATTATATCCACAGTCTCATGCATGTAAACACCCAAATACTGAGCTACTTAGAGGTATATGGAAGGAATATGGACAGTAGCCCTAATTTGGAAAGTGATTAATGAAAATATTAAAATTTATCAACCATGTTTCCTTATGTGTCTATCACACATAGTTCCTAAGCTGATAAGAATATTACTGTTAGTTTCAAGGGTATGTCTTATGCCAGATAGTACTTGCCTGGCTTCATCTGTCAACACTTTCTAGTTACAATTAATATTTCTGCCATTCAACCTTTTCTCCTTCCCAAACACAACTTGGCATTTCTCTTGATCCTTCATCTTTAGAAAAACTGTACTGTCTGTCCCAAATATTTGTTTCCTTTTGTTTACTGGGAGATAAAGGGGTTATTTATCACATTAACCTTAAAATTTTCCTCAGGAAATTCCCAGTGACATTTCAATCTAAATTAATAAATTTTCCCCTATATACAAAATAATTGAATGTAAATATATTAACATATATATACATATATATATGTTAGTACTTATATTATTATATATTAATAGGCTTTTAACTCCTCAAATATTGACACTTGTCAAATTCACATGCACAATTCAAAATTCAACATTGTCAGTTACATAAAGAACTGTGAGAATGCAATGAACAAATAACTGTGCAAATTAATGCAATTTCTTTATAAAAATCCATCTGATTCTGGTGAAGAGATTAACAACTCATAGATGAAGAGAATATAAGTCAAACTCATTTGTTTTGTGGGCTAGTTGTTAAGTCAGGCAATCCCTCATTACTGTTTTTGCAATGAAGGTAGGAATTTAATCAGCTTTATGGAAAGGCAGCTCTGCTCCAAACACAGGTGAGCTGTGTTCTCATGTGAGGCTTCAGATGGGTAAATACTGAGTAACAGATGCACAAATAGACAATTCTTTGGCTTAATTAATTGAAATGAAATTATTCTCTGCTTCCTGTAATTACTGTTTAATGTTAGATTTTCATAACAGTGCAACTTGTCCTTCCATAATCCTTTAAATGGTAGTTTATTTTTAGCTGACGTGTTACCAGTCTCAGAAACTATCTACAAAGACTTTAAAAATGTCGCAACTGTGGGAGCAACATCTCTTTTCTTTCCTCTTTTATTTTAAACTGAAACCATCTTCACATTGCTTTCATCCACTTAACTGTACCTAGCGTTCTAATTTTAGTTGTCACTTAGCAAGATCTAAAAATTTTACATAATGTGATTTTAGAACACATTCAACTCTTTTAGATTTTATTTTATTTCAAAATACTGTTTCAAATGCCAAGAACCATCAAGGTACTTGTCATAAAGGAAAAGGTCACCCCAAAGAAGAAAGTCCTGGGTTGACTGATCTTGCTTCTCCGTTGTCTAATCAAGGATGACAAACACTAATTGTGGAGTGCTTAAATGATAGCTTTACTCCATGCTCTGGGCATAGAAGGACAGGAAAGCTTCAGGAACTTCTGCAGCTATTTCCAACACAAATCTGGCAAAATGTGACAAATATCCAAAATTCAATTATGGTAAATGAAAGATACTTAAAATGTACCACTCTTTGTACAAAGCCCATTGTATGTGTTCCAAATAGAGTTGATATTTATTTGAAAGTGATTCTCCACCAGCCTTGGTTATCATTATAATGGGATTACTTGAAATATTTGCTATGTAGGAGCATGGTGTTTGCTTATCTAACAATACAGTCTTGATTGAATATCTGTTTTACTGTAGTTATGAGATAGAATAGATACAGAAAAGTGTGGGTTTTTCTCCCAAATACTAACCTTTAAAAGCCGATTTTAAAAACAAATGAGGCTACATTAAGTGAATATTGTGAAATTATTATAAATATTGTAAAATGCTGTGTTACTACTGTAGGAACTTCACAGCTATTATTAAAGAGCAGTTTGTTTTTCAAAACAAATATGAGGATAGAATAAAACTGAGGATAAGTGTTTCTCACAGGAGAGACAATTACTGGCAAAACTGTTTTAATATCCCTTCTCCAGAGCTTTCTGTGCCCACATACTTCTTACCTTCTAAATGCACAGGTAAGAGGTAAGATAGACCTTTAACTTTGCATTTGTACAAATTGGAATGATGGGCTGGTTTCAGGAAATGTTACTGTTAAACTAGTTTATTTGTCTCAGCATCTCAATCTTGTGA
Organism: Hydrochoerus hydrochaeris; assembly: GCA_004027455.1. Classification (NCBI taxonomy): domain Eukaryota; kingdom Metazoa; phylum Chordata; class Mammalia; order Rodentia; family Hydrochaeridae; genus Hydrochoerus; species Hydrochoerus hydrochaeris. The sequence continues at coordinate 39,798 of PVLA01003160.1, forward strand.
GAGTACTGCAACCAAAGAAATTAACACGAGATAAAATTTTGTTACAGTTATTGGATCTGAGATTTAAACATTCTGTGATTTGTAATCTTCTTATGTGTGCTATTTTACTAAAACTTCATGTTAAATTTAGAAACTTTTTCAATGTTTACAAGCAATGTAGTTTGGGGTAGTAAACCAGACAATATCAATTAACATGTCATAAGGAATGCATATGCTAAGAAATTGCTCATGGTGCTGTCACCATAGATTTTTTAAAGGGTTAGGAGAAGTTCTTAGGTGTGCTTTTAAGGGAAATATTTGAGATACCATCCTGAGACTGTGAGACTGAAAATAATGCACTAACCACTACGTTCTCTGAGGAGTTAAACAAGTCAAATGATGATTCTAAATTAAGAAAAGAAACTGGCAGTTTGGATAAGCAAAAAAAAAAAAAAAAAACCTCAATAGTGAAAGTGACTTAGGTGTTCTGTGAAAAATAAATGTTGCACAGTTTTCTCCTCACATTTGTCTATCAACAATTGTGTAACCAGTACTTGGTCATCAAAGCTAGGATGGAGAGACACATATGAAATTGAAAACCTAGTTGCAAACTAGAGTCAAAATGAAGTACTACATGAGTTATTTGTCACTAAAAGTCTTAGAAACTCTCTAAAGAATGTAAATTTATATTAGTTCATTATGTAACTGGGATCACAATGAGCTTTAAATGTCTGTAAGCAAACTTATGTAATTCATTTTCACCTACATACATCTTTTTTGGTTGATATACAATATTAGTAAGTAGGTTCTTTTGATATCTTACTTGCAAAAGACTATATTTTTTAATTATCCTAAAATATAACTGTCTGCAAGTGGAGTGAGGACTTGCATTACCAACATGTTCCAACATGACATTGCTGTTATTGGTCTTGGAACCTAACCTGAAGAACTACTGAAGTAGTGTAATCTTTAACTTTTTCTATAAAACAGACACATAACCATTCACACCTTCCACTGAAAATTACATTTCCAAAGTATGTTGTATTTGTCCAATTTCCCAGACCAAACTGTGCTTTCAAAGATAAAGTCATACCATTTAAATCTCTTAGTTATAACACTTTAAGAGGTAAAATGTATTCAATTCTGGACCATTGTCTTCACAAATAAGAAATAAATTGATTCCAATAACCCTTTACAATTTCCTGTCTGCTTATGCCTCATGTCTAAATGAGAAAGTAATGAATCCAAGATGAAATCTCCTAGAAAAGACCAAACAAATCAGATTCTTATATATAGGATTAAATTTTATTTATGTAACAAAAGCAAGACAAATGTAATGAAAAATAGAAATGCTTACAGTGAGTTGTGTTTTTATTTTAATTTTTTGAATAAAAATTAATCTACAGTACTTGTATATATTTTAGTGCATCTTCCCATTCACACATCTAACTTTTGCAGGGGCTCCCAAACAAATTTCTCATGCTTAATCTCCCTACCAACTCTAGTTTAGATGGCTGAAATGACAGTATTTGCACAAGAGTTAAACACAGAAGAGAATGGTAGTTGTCACCCGTTCAGACAGAGCAGACAAGTGTCTGGCCTACTGAGAACAGAGATGAAGGATTTAAAACAAGATGCAAAGGTGGGTTTTGGTAAAAGCAAAATGTGAGGGCTCTATGGAGGGCAAGTATAAGATGTTGCAAGTGATATTTTTTCTGTTGTCACTAGCTATGGTGCTTAGAGCAATGGGATGACTCTTGGCTATACTATACCAGTGTATTCTTTCCCTAATCCCCAAACATAAACACAGCCTTCCTTCACACCTCAGTGGTTATTGTAAACCATTTTTTTTACACTTTTAAAATTTTATTTAAAGAGAAGGAAAAAAAGCAAAACAGAAAAAAGGGTAGCAATAACACAGAATTCTAAAAGAAAGAAAGAAATAGGAAAATGAGAAAAAGCCCCACTAAGAAATCAGTAATTTATAAATTACATACTGTCATCCTGGATGTAGTTGTTCAAGTTACAAAGTTAAAGGGTACATAGTAAACATTCAAATAGTCAGACTACAAACAGTTCTGCTCAAAGATCCAACAAAGATTCAGCAATATGATCATCTATTTTACACACTCAAACATACATGCAGTTGTATCCCATAGAGCACTTTCTTTTCCTCTCTTTTGTAAATCATTTTTAATAGAAACATTACTCCAAGAGTTGCATTTGAGAGAATTAGCATTTTATCATTACCAAGCTCCATAGGACCATAGTGGAGGTGACCTTCTAAAGTGACTTACTGAATCAGCACTTAGCCTATAAACTATTAGCATAACAAAAATAAAGGAACTCTGCTGGTGACCTTCACACCTCTCTCCTTTTGTGTTCTTTTTCTATCTTCAAATGAAGATTTTTGTGTTTAATGTCTTCTTGTGGACTGCCCTTAATATGCTTCTTGGCAACAAACTTCCAAGCCTGCAAGATGTCTGTGAGGGTGAGGATGTGCTGCAATGTGTTTGAGCCCTGAAATCCTAAAGATATTCATTAGGAGATAAGTGTCCATGGGTCTCTCACAATTCTTGATATCTCAGAATTAAGTGACCTGACTTCACTGTCAGTTAACCATTTCAAAGATCTTTCCTCAGTGGAAAAATTCGGTATATAAAATATCTACATGTAAATCAAATGGTTGATTTTATAAGAGCCTTACTTAAATGATACAGAGAGTATTTGACACCAGAGAAAATGGGAAATAGGCAGTTGCTTTATAAAATCTTCCTTCCTTAAATTCACAGGTCCTCTCCTTCATGGCAGTCAACTACCTGTTTCAGTAACTCACCCTAAGAGAACTGAGACACAAGGGACTGATGCAAATGATAACTGTTTTCTTTCTGTTCTCTTGTGCAATGAACTACCTTCATTTCTAACCTAGGATTCTATTCTTCTGCTAGCACCTATCATAGTGGGATAGAATATTTAGTTTGCAATTGACTTAAAATTCCTGCCAATTCCTATAAATGTTCTACAATTTCAGTATTTGTATCCCTCAGTAATGATTTTATAACTTCCCTTTTCCCTATTTGAATAAAAGTGTCTGCAGCCATTATCCTAGACTTTTTTCTTTTTTTTTTTTAATTTAAAGAAAAAGAGCAAAACAAAAAAGGGTAGAAATAATATAGAATTCAAAAAAAATATCACTAAGAAATCACTAGTTAAATTACATATTGTCATCTTAGAAATAATTGTTCAGGTTACAAATCAAAGAGTAAAAAGTGGACAAACAATGAAAGTACAAAGCCATTCTGTTAAATGATCCAACAAAAACTTGGTAATATGCTTATCTATATTACTCACTTAAACATACATACAGTTATACCTTTCACTTTTATGATAGCTATTATACATTTTGGATCTTATTTGTCCTACAGTTTTTAATACTTTTTACACTAGAGACACAATGTGATATTTACAAATATGAGTCTTATTTATTTCACTTCTGAGGATATTCTCAATTTTCCTCCATTTACCCATAAAAGCCTCAAGATCATCATTTTTTATAGCTGAGTAATAATCCATTGCATAAAAATACCACATCTTTTTTATCCACTGCCCATGTGGTTGATGGGCATTTGGGTTGTTTCCAAGATTTAGCTATTACAAATTATGCTACTATGAACATGGGGCACATATATCACTGTGATATGAACTTTTCAGTTTTTGTGGGAAAATATCCAGGAGATGAATAGCTGGATTGAATGGAACTTCCATTCCTAGCTTTTTGAAGAATCTCCATACTGATTTCATAATGTCTGCACCAGTCTACAGTCCCTTAAACAGTAGAGAAGTATTCCTTTTCCCCCCACAGCCTCACCAATTTTTGTTATCACTTGATTTCTGGATGGCAGACATTTTTTCCAAAATGAGATGAAATCTCAATGCCATTTTAGTTTGCATTTCTTGAATGACCAGTGAGGGCAAACATTTCTTCATTTTTTATTTTTCATTTGTATTTCTTCACCTGAGAAATGTGTGTTCATCTCAGATGCCCATTTTTGAAAAGGGTCTTTAAATTTGGGATGCTTGATGCTTTTCGGTTCTTTATATGTTCTGGATATAAGCCCTTTGTCTGAGGGATTGCTGGCTAAAATTCTTTCTCATTCTGTGGGTTTTCTTTTCACTTTGTTGGTGATTTCTTTTGAAGTGTAAAAACTTTTTATAAGATGAGATCCCAGCTGTTGGTTCTTTGAAGTATTTTCCATGCAGTTTGCATTATGTTCATGAATTCTCTCCCTATCCCTATACTCCAAGACTTCTACCTACCTTGTCTTCCAGTAGATTTAGTGCTTCTGTTTTAATATTTAGATCTTCAATCCATTTTGACTGTAGTTTAGTGGATAGTGATAAGCATGAGTCTAGTTTTGGTTTTGAGCATATGGAGAGCCAATTGTTTCAACACGGTTTATTAAAGAGGTTATCCTTCTTCCAGTGAACATGTTTAGCCCTTTGTCTAATATAAGGTAGCTGATTGATTTGTACTTGTTTTTGCATCTTATAATTGATCATCAGGTCTATCTTTGCCAGTACTATGCTGATTTTTATCACTATGGCTTTGTAGTATAGTTTCAAGTCAGGAATTGAGATGCCTCTTACCTTGCCCCTCATTGTCTCTCACTGTTGCCCAGAATTGCCTTTGCTATTTTAGGTTTCTTCTGTTTCCAAATGAATTTTATAAATGTTTTCTATAGATCTGTGAGGTATGTCAATGGCATTTTGATTGGGATTGCATTAAATCTGTATAACAGTTTGGGGAGTATGGCCATATTCACAATGTTGGTTCGTCCTAGTCAAACGCAATGAATATCCTTCCATTTTCTAATTTCCTCTTCAATCTCCTTTTTTAGTGTAGCATAATTTTCAGCATATAGGTCTTTTACATTCTTAGTTAGGTTGATTCCTAAGTATTTCAATGCTATTTTGAAGGGCAATATTTCCAGAATTTCTCTCTTCATGAGTTTTTTTGTTTGTGTACAGGGATGCTATTGATTTTTGAGTGTTGACTTTGTATCCAGCTACACCACTGAATTTGTTTACTACCTCTAGTAGTCTTTTAATGGAGTTTTTGGGTCCTCTGTAGAGTATCCTGTCACTTGCAAATAGTGAAAATTTAACATCTTCCTTTTCTATCTTTATTCCTTTTATTTCTCTTTCTTGTCTGATTGCTCTGACTAATATTTCCAGAACTATATTGAATAGGAGTGGTGATAGTAGACATCATTGTCTTGTTCCTGGTTTTAGAGTGAAAGCTTTTAGATTTTGTCCATTTAGTATAATGTTGGCTGTTGGTTTGTCATAGATGCCTTTATGAGATCAAGGTAGATACCATGTATTCTGAATTTCTGTAGGATTTTTATCACGAACAAGTGTTAGACTTTATCAAAACCTTTTTCTGCATCTTTTGAGGAGAATTTGGTTTTTGCTTTTGGATCTGTTGATGTGGTGTGTTACATTTATTGATATTGTGTATGTTAAACCATCTCTGCATTTCTGGACTAAATCCCACTTGTCATGATGTATAATCTTCTTGATGATTTGTTGCATTCTATTTGCCAGTATTTTCTTGAGAATCTTTACATCAATGTTCACTAGTGAAATTGTCCTGTAGTTCTCCTTTTTGGTTGGGTCTTTCTCTGGTTTTGGTATGAGAGTTATACTTGCCTCCAGGCATGATTTAGGATGAATTGCTTCTCTTTCAATTTCATTGAAGAGTTTAAGGAGTATTGGTGTCAAATCTTTTCTAAATTTCTTGTAGGATTCAACTGTGAATACATCAGGACATGATGTTTCTTTGTTGGTTAGTTTTTAATCATATTTTCAATTTCAATAGATGATATTGGGTTATTCAAAATTGTTAGATCCTCTTGATTCAGATTTGGTAATTTATACATTTTTCGAAATCTGTCCATTTCCTCTGTTGTCCACACTGTGTGAGTAGAGATATTCAAAGTAGGTGTTCATGATGTTTTGAATTTCCATGGGATCTGTATTAATTTTTCTCTTTTCAGTCCTTATTGTGTGAATTTGAGTTTTTTCTTTCTTTTTCTTAATAAGGTTAGCTAGATGTTTATCAATTTTGTTTATTCTCTCAAAAAACCAGCTTTATGATTCATTAATTCTTTGTATTTTTTTATAGTTTCAATTGCTTTCATTTCTGCTCTGATCTTTACATTTTCTTCTCTCCTATGAGCTTTGGGTTTTACTTGCTCTTCTTTTTCTAGAAACTTGAGATGTAGCATTAGCTTGTTTATTTGCCCTTGTTCTGTGTTTTTGATATGATAATTTATTGCTATATATTTCTCTCTTAAGACCATTTTCATTGCATCATGGTACTGCTTGTTTCATAGATCTTCAGACAAAAAAAGAAATTTAAGAAACTGTACTCGGTACAATAAATCTGAGGAGCCTCATATTCACTTGCACCTCACTGAATGCCAGAATCCTGAAATTACCTTGACACTGATGCCCAGTGAATGAAACTGGGGAGTGAGCATCTTGGAATGATTGAATAATTTGTATATGGGATTGTTGAGATTTGCTGTTGTTGGAGGGCAGGTTGCCTTTTCCAAAATCAGCCCCTCATTGTCTCTCACTGCATGAGCTTCTCTAGAACCAAGCTCAAAGACTATTGATCCCAAGGACACTATTGTTCAAGTACTTAGTTTTTATCCTCAAGTTTATAATGTGCAGACCCAATGATCTTGATTGTTTCTTACAAATACATATGAGTCAATCAAGGGAAGCTTTTTTTTTTCTGAAGTGAACAAAACTCTTTTTCCATCAGAATGAATAGAAGTCTTTAGATAATTTTTTAGATATGACAGCTTTATATTTGTATTTAATTTAACATCCATTTGTTGGGTGAGGTGCATCTGTACGGTCCCAGCATGTGGGAAGCAGAGGCAGGAAGAGGGCCATGAGTTCAAGTCTAGCCTGAACTTCATAGTGAGTCCTGTCTTTAAAAAAAAAGAAAAGAAAAAGAAAGAAAGAATGAATGAAAGAAAGAAAGAAAACAAAATAAAAAAATAATGCTTATAATTATTTAACTAGCCTCAATGATGGACATAGTAAAATAATTTCTGTCAGTGTAGTAAGTCCTAGAGAAATTGAAAAAATAGTTAATTGTGCATTCTTAAAGTCTGTGTGTGTGACATGATATTTTAATGTGTCTGTAGTATGTAATATCTTTATTTGCTATTAATTAGAGCTCATTCAGAAGCAAAATCAGCTTTATCCAGAATTGTCAGAGGGAATATTGCTTGAAGCATTGAGACTGAATGAAGACTTCAGTGATGGGTATGTTTGAGAAACTTTCTGACTAGTAAAATGCTAGAGGGTACTTGTTAGTCCTAGTGTATTTAGTCACATTATATGAAGAAATAAAATTTTTTGCTTTCCTTCTCTCTCTCTCTGTCTCTTTCTTTGTCTCTGTCTCTATCTGTCTGTCTGTCTCTCTATCTCTCTCTCTGTCTCTATCCCTCTCTGTCTCTCTCTTTCTGTCTCCCTCCCTCCCTCCTTTTCTTTCTCTCTCAGTACTGGGAATCTACACACAGGTCCTCACATTTTCCAGGCACTGTGCCACTGAACTACATTCCCTTTGCTTTCATTCTTTAACATCCGTCATTTATATAGCCATTGGTGACATTTTCCTACCTACAAAATGAAAATTTTACCTTCTCATCATGGCTTTTCTTGGTGCTTATTTCCATTCCTTTCCTAACACAAAGTAGCAGAGAACAGGGCTTTCGTATTTGCCAAATTGATTTCTCAGAATTGATGGTTGGTAGGGAAGAGATTTTAGGTGTGCTTACACAAGAAATGTGAGTGGGGAAGAAAAGCTAGTCCTCAACTTGTATATTTCTGTTTCCTGACTTTCGTCAACAATGTTGCTCAAAAAGAATATACTTTGATATTTCCATTCCTCATGTTTTCTTTATTCTTTCCTCTCTCCTTCCCCTCTATCTCCCTCCTTCTCTATTTTAGTCTCAGATGCACCATGATTTGGTTATTCTTCTTTGTCAGTACTGTGGATATGATGAACATATTAAGAAGCACAGTAGTGAGCAGTTAAAAACATTGAATAAAATTGTGTATCATTTCTGTGTATAGTCATATATTAGTCTTGTATTCCCTAATGGAGTGTAAATTTATTGAGAGCAGGATTCATATTTCAAACATTATTGATTCCAATGTGCACATTCTTGGTTCTCATAAACAGTGATCTATCACTGTGCTGGCACACACATATAGTTCATACACACAAGCTGTGTTTTCAATTACACTTCTGTAGTGAAGATTTCCACAATGCTTTTATGAATATCTGAATGTCATGTAAAATTAGTTCTGCTACTACGTAGCTCTATCTCTTACTTGAATGAATGTATTCGAATATAAGATATATATGTTTACATCTCATCATTAGAGAAAACAAATATTACTAATAACAACAGAGTATGTATTATAGATAATTATTATAGTAACAAATATATATATATAGTTACATATACTTATATTTAATAATTTTTATGCTTCTTATATTCAGATCTTATATTTTGATTAGCTTCTTTATTTTAATAGCTGCTTATTCTAATCATGTTATTCATTAAATATATCACTTTTATATTTCTTTGAAATATTTAATTGTATGAGAAAAGACTGCTAAAATGACTTACTTTTTGTTTTCACTTATGATCAAATACCGTTTTTCTGTTTTGCAATACATTTAAAATAGCATCTAATTATTTTCATGTAAAACCTGTAATTCCGGTGGTTTGGTATGTGTGCTTGTATGTTTTAAAATACCTTTAAATATTTGCAGAGAGATAGTTTAAGTATGACTGACAGTATGAAATCAAAATTACAGAATGGGAAATTAGAAGACCTTTGAGTAATTGGCTGTAAAATAAGTTACATAAGGTATTCTCATGTATTGCTTTAGTTCTTTATCAACAATAGAAGTCTAGTTTAATATATTATTATTAGTTTATGCCTTAGTTATTTTCTCACTGCTAAGACAAAATACCTGACATCCATAAGTTAAAGAAGGAAAGATTCATTTTAGCTCAGTCTGCAGAGCTTTCAGAACACAGTCGGTGGCTCCTCGGCAGGGCAGCGTGTGAGACTGGCATGGCAGAGCAAAAGAGCTCCTAGCAAGGCAGACAGTAATGGCAAAATCTCCTTTCTGTTTCCCTTTCCTTCCAGTCTACAATGCTATGGTTGGCACCACACACACACAGAGTGGGTCTTCCCTCTTCATGAAATCCATCATTCACACCTAGAACTACACTAAAACAGTCAATTAGTGGACTAATTCAATATCATACACCTATGATCCAGTATCACACACCCATAATCCAGTTACTGCCAAAGGCTCTCCCTGTGAGCACATGAGGTTTTATCTAAATATAAATGATAACAGTTTACCTCTGTACTATTGATGAATTACAGAGTTTCAGGACAATTCATCTTGTTATTTTATGGTTTTTACTACTAGTTCAGTGCCTGCCACCTATGAAGGATGCTGAAAATATTTCTTGAATTCATAAATTCATTTTAATTAAGGGAATCTTTCCATGTGGTCATCGAATTTGTGTTGTTCTATTATCTAAAATATTGAATAAACATTTATGATGCTCTTTCTATTGTATCTATTCTGGCACATATATTTTGAATGAGTTGTTAAGGATTTTATAAAATACTTAAATGCTAGATTAAAATATGAAAAATAGTACCTTGGAGTTATGCAACAGGTAAAAAATTCTTAGGATTTTAGTTTAGTTTAATTTTTGGTATCGGGGTTCAAACTCACGGCCTTGTGCCTGACAGGCAAGTAGTTGTGCCACTGATCTAAGTCCCCAGCCCCTTAGAATTCTTACGATTTTGATAGTGGAAAATAAAGTATTGAGAAAAGCCACATGACAGTAGACACTGAAAAATTAAAACATGTTGCTCAGTCTTTGGATAGTAAGATTGCCAATTGTTTGCAAATGAACTGCAGTTACATTACAGGAAAGATAAGAATTCCTGTGTGGAACCTAAAATTGAATCATAGCTTGAGAGGTCAATGAAAATTAAAACATCGTGATGGAAGGGGGACAAATTGAGAGGGGGAGGGGCTTAAATGGAAGTGTGGAGAATTTAAATATTCTGAATCAAATAAATGAGGAAATCGGGTAACTGGAAAAGGGGATAATGCTCAAAGACGCATGGATATGAAAAGTATTGGAAGGAAGTTTGATCTTTCTGGAGGAAGTGTAGAATTAAGCACAATCAATGAGATGACATGAGGAAAATTCCACTAGCAAATTCGATGTCATCAATGTGCTTTAAAGAAACATTGCAGTGTATAAAATGAAAATAAGGCTAAATTACAATTCAGTTGGACGTGCTAGATTGAAGTGGAGCCAGTGGGGAGATATAAGTAAAGAATGAAAAATGTCATCATGGGAATTTCGCTTTTGAAACCAAAAACCATGGTTGTGTCTTAAATGTGTTGGAGAAAATAAGCCAAAAGGGAGAAATTGACAGTATAATGGAAAGAGTAGTTGATTAGAAAATATTAAGGGATAATGAGAAATGAGTAAGATAACTGATTGATTTGTACTCAATCTAGAGCATTGCAGAATATTAAAGAGAGGAGGCAAATAGATAAGAAAAGAGTTTAATAAGCGGGGAGGGCATGGAAGGAGTCACCACAAGGAAGAATGTGGCGGCTCTCCCTGTAGACAAAGGGCAGGTACTGCCTGATATAGCTTCTGATGGGGGTAGGACTCTAGGGACTGATGTGAGCTGATTTATTTTGTGAGAGTGCAGGGGATTGGGTAAACCTTTACATTCCTGAGCTTTGGCAGACTTTGGGAAGGAGAAGGCATAGGGGCTTCTGGGAAGAAGGAGGTGTGCATTATCACAGCACAGCTTTGAACCACTGCTATGATGATTGTGCTGTCTCTCAGGTGGGTGGACCTGAAATTAACATGTAATAGATTTTTAAAAAGAAGAAGTAATTATTTTGAGACAAAGGAACAAAAATCAGTGTGATAAATATTCTAAGAAATGTTGAAATAAAAAAAGGGAACATAGATTTTAAAGACAATGTTTCTTTAGAGTCTAGATTCTTTTCTTTTAATAATTGGGGGGCAACTTGGAATACAGAGAACCATATAATGAGTCAACAAACCCTCTGTGATTTCTAGAACCAGCAATTACTATGAGACTTTCAACATATTAACTTCTCCTAGCTTCTTTCATTCTCATCTTTTTCTGTTCTAAAATGAGGTTGTGATGAACACAAAAACATGATACCCAGATTCTCCATCAGAGAACTTGTTGCACTGGTTACTTTTAGTGACATATGCAGGCTGCACTGAGCTATCAGCCCTTTGAAGATTTCCTCAGTTGTAGAAAACTTTGTCACCCAAGGCCAAGTATTTTGAGTGATTGCCCAATTTCAGTGTCTGAAAGAAACAGAGGCATAAAGTCTCAGCAATATTGGGCCAATGGGAACCAACTGTGGTGAGCTATTTTAGTTTCAGTATTACCTGTGCATTGGTCAGCAAGGGAAGGAAGTTTGGTCTGCTGTGTAGCTGGGTTTCTTTCTTGCCAGTCTTGGTGCCTCCTCCTGTCTAGGAGGTTGAATCCAAGGTAACTCTCATAAATATCTGAATCAAACTACATCTGGACAACCTGAGTTGTCATTTAGGTTGCTGTGCAAATACAGAAAAATAATAATAATGAAAGTCTTTTATACTGAATAGGTTCTTATAGTCATAATAGATAATATATAACTTCCATTTCATAAAGAGGCAGTCCATATTTTTTAATATTCTAAATTTATTCATTTTAACAAAACAAACATTTCATAGACACAGTTATTTTGTTCTATTTCATAACATGGTCCCTAATGTTCTGATAATATTTTCTCACATGTCTGAGTGAGTAATTTTGGAAGTACTGCTTTACCTGTGCTCTTTGATCAGGGTTTTCACACTGATAAGAGCACCAGGCCTTATTTTAGGTCAAGTTTGTCACTATTATTAGAAATCAGTCTCTTCTAAGAGAAACTGTTCTGTGTTTTAGCTTGCAGCTCTTCTGAGACATGATAAGGAATCTATTTGTAACTGGATATATGAAAGCAGCATACATCCAAGGAGAAGTGTGAAGTACAGTGTGGCCCAATAGTGACAGCTACTCGATCCTTTTTGAGAATGGAGTGGTAGGAACCCAGTTACTCAGCCTCCTGTACGGCTTTCATACTTAGACTAAGCTGTGATTTTTCTGACAGTGGAAGTTCTCTTTCTTTTGCTTTACTCATTGTGCTAAAGATTTGTTGCCAATAGCAATCCATTCGGGTGAAGGACTCAGTGCTTCAACATCTAGAGCTTCCCTGAAGTGCATGGAGATTCATAGCTGATAGCAAACCATTGTGAGAATGAATTCACATCAGCCAAGCAATAACGCCTTTCAAAGGACCAGCAGTTCAGTCTGATAGTGTCCTCCTGAGGAGAACAGCTTTGCATTTAAGCTCTAGCATGTGATGACAAACTGGGAAATGGTTGCTTTGTCAGTATTTCTCAATGGATATACTTTGGATGGATATGACCTATCTCTACTATATAAATCATTTCAAAAGTTAACTTTTGAGCTTGTGCTGAAATATGTCTGCTGGAAACAATCTGTAACTGATAGAAGAGTTAGGTTAACATGGTTCTGTTTTGTTTTGCTTTAAAACTTTTGTCAGTGTAGTTTTACTTCTTTTTGACATTTCCCACTATCTTTGGTTTGATTTCATGAAATGGACAAAAGACATGAGTGAAGCAGCCATTCAAGTTGCAAAGGTGTTAGAAAAACAAAATACATCATTTGGTTTTCTGTGACTTATCCATGAAAACTTTCTCTACTGATTAAATGAACCAACAATTTGCTTTACATTTTCTAGAGGTGAAAGCTTGAACTGTGTGCACACAATGAATGAATAATTTTTCAAAATAGTGAAATTAATTAATTAATTTGCAGAAGGAAAAGTCAGAAAAATAGTGCTGCTTGGTCCATTTAGGAGGCCCAGAATTCCTGTTAATACTAAATGTAGATGAGCCACAAAGTTTTGGAAATCAATATAAATTCCTAGATGATTCTGCCAAATCAAAAATCTAACAATTTATCTATTCATTTTATGTTTTCTATTTTTCTTTTTGTATCATAATTTGACTGGCATAGTAAATGTTTAATTTCTCTTCATATAAAATAAACTTAAAAAGAATATCATGCAAAAATTAAATCCCTCTTCCCTTTTTGCTCTAGAGCTGGCTGTACAGTGTTACCATCACAGTAACCAAGTTTACAGAGCTATTCAATACATATCGAAACTAATGTCTGCATATTTACTCTCAAGAATATAATTTATTTTCTTTATACAAATAATGAAACAGTATACTTCCATTTCTGCAGCTTGATTATTTTACTTAACTAATTATCTTTGATGAATAAATGAAAAAAAGAGTTAAATGCTACTACATTATCTACAAATGTATTTAAATCACTCTGAATCCTATTTTAATTTCTGGTTCTAGTTATCTCCTGAAATAAAAAAGTTTGTCATAGATAAAATCATTTCTTAAAGAAAATTTTGTGACTCTGCTGACATAGGCATGGATTTCACTTTTCATGAATAATTCCACTTAGCATATTGACTGATGAAAGAAGATTTGGCAGCAGTTATCCACGTTAGTCTTTTAATTCTGTATGATATCATTATGTATCACTGCATGCATTCCTGTTGAGAGGGTACCAGTTGTGTATCACGCATTTAACTAAGTGGTAAGGATTGGAAAAGAATGAGAGGTTCAATCATAAAATGCTGTTTTGGTAAAGGTGGTTCAAAGACCAAGAAGAAGGAGACCAGATGAAAACAAAAAGTGCAAATTTATAATTTGTTAAATATATGCATATGAAAAATTAGCTCAAAAATTAGGAACATTCGTGTTTCCCAAGTTAGGTAATTTATAACACAGAAGGTAACACTCGACTATTATGAAGCAAACAAGTTTTCTTGGAAAAAGGCACAAAGTGTTTTTCCAGGTGTCTGAAGACACAAAGTGTGCAAAGGTTAAAAAAAAGGGGGGGGAGAATCTAGAGCAGGAGGAAGGAAATTTATTAAAAAGAAAATGCTGTTCTGTCTATGGAATGTTTCATGTTGAGATTTGACTCCAGGTAAAAATATAATGATGAAAACATTAAAGAAGCAGATGGAAAGCTGAATAAAAGAACATTTGTTTAGATAATGGAAAATGTGCACAAACTAAATTTGGTAATAAAATGTTCCATCTAAATAGCCAATATAAAGGAGAAAGAGGGTGATATGGTTTAAATAACATAGCATATCAAGTTGTGTGGAGAACAGCCTAGAAGGAGAAACTAAAGACAGAAAAAATGTTTAGAATATGGACTAGAAATGTATATAAACAGGATAATGAAGGGAGTAGGAACATAATGAGGAATTATATGGAACAATATTCGATAAAATATCACTGGATTTAGCGACAGCTTACTGATATTAGGAGTGAGTGAGGAGAAGAATTGTAAAATAGCTTGAGATTTTGGCATAGCAAATTATGGTGGATGGTGATGGCAAATGTTTCACTTTGGATAGGCGTTTTTTAAGTCACATACTCCATAGTTAGCTGAAACAATGGGGCTAGATGGCTATAAAAGATAGTTAAATAGCTAAAACATCTTTTGACATGGACTTATTAATATAAAAATAATATTGACTTTTCTACAAATACGTAAGGCTTATTTTGTGCAAAGAATTATTATTAAAGTTTACTCCATATCTAAGTAATTAAAAATATATCACTTGGGTCACAAACAAAAATAATATGCCCTATTTATCCACTTAGTTAGAATAACAGGAAATTAAGACTCAAGAATTTCCATAAATGAACTTAAAGTTACTATTATATATTTATATGCAATTATTTATAAACTCACTGTTACCAATCTTTGTATTGTGTATAATGCCTCAATCTAAGCATATTGTAGCTATAATTTAAGAAGGCTACAAATCAATGTCCAATTAGTTACCTGTATTAGTGAACATTTGCATTCTGCTGTGTATAATGAGCATCAACAGTATAGACTTCAATAAGAAGAAAGGTTTCATCTTTCATTTAGATAACAAAATAACTGGGGTGTACAGAAGCCAGCTTTAGGGTAACGGCTGTAGTGTATAACAGCAAAATGTCTAAAAGTCGTTTGAAATTTAATTGCTAAACATTCAAGAAACACGGCAGAAGCTAGAAATGATATTCAGTGATCCACAATGACAGTGTGGCATGGATATGTATGTGCATACCTGTGCCATCACAATGGAGTCTACATGTAAACATCTAGCAAAGCTACACATGGAGCTCTACCCATCACTTAAATTTCATATCAGTTTTTCTTATAGAAAATAATGTGTAAAAAAACAATAAAAGAACATGTTAAAGGAATCAATACTTTCAAAATTTTTTCACAACTCTACGCAGATATCTCATGAATTGAACTGTGTTTTCTCAAAAAACCCAGCTTGAAACAGGTCTAGGAAACACAGGGCTATCCAGGAGGAGAGTCTTGAAAATAAATGACTATTTTTATTTTTGTTTAATCTCATTATCAGTTTGTTTGCTTATATGTTTATTTTTAATACTGAGAAGGCTGCTTTCCCCAATAAAACAGAGCTCTCTCATTAAAGAAAAAAGAGAAATCGCTATTTGGCAAATATTTCTGCAATCTTCCCTTTTTTCTTTCTGTAATGACTAAAGCCACTGTGGTTATTGTGATACAATAACAATAATCCACAAACTCCATATATTAGCTCTGCTTCTCTTGAGTTGCTGAACTACTGTCAACAACCATTTATATGTGAGTTTAGCTTAGTATAAAAGCAATGTAAATCTATGTTAATCAATGTTGCTTTATTTATTCATGTTTTGAGGCCCTAAAACAAGCCCCAACTAACAAATACAGTGCCCAAGTGTTTGGTCAAACCTAGACACCTGTAACTGGATTTCATATGTAAGTAATGCTTAAGTCCTCTAGCCAACAGGAAAACATTTCTTGATATACATATAGGCTGTAAGCTCATTTTTCCTAAGACAGAGGCTGTGTCATATTTTTAATACTGGTCACCATAACAAATGGCACAAGTCAAAGACCAGAGGAAATCATCAGGCTTGTGAAAAAGCAACAAGGTGTGACATTTATTGTGCCCAGGACCAGGCAGACAGAGGACAAAAAGGCCATTATGGAATACAGAGGAAAGCAGAGCCTTTTATAGTACTTGGGTGAGGGTAGGTCAAAGTGGGGAGATCAGGCTTGGGATGTGGTAAGAATGTCAGGGACTTCAGGTGAGATCTGAACATGCATCAGAGTTCTCAGAATGTCCCTTACAAATTGATGCCCTGGTGCTGGGAAGATTCTGTGTTCTGTTTTATCTCTTCTTTATGGCATCATGTCCTGTGTTTGTGAAGGGGCTTATTTACTAAAAGTGGGAGACTAATTAATCTGGCAGGAGAAATTTCAAAACAGTTGAAGGTTGGGGCACTGGCATGGCTATTGTTGGGGATTTTAGTCAAGATGATTTAAAACATTGTGAGTTTGGCAAGAAAGGAAACTCCAGTAAAGCTGTGAACCGCAAAGATACAACTGAAGAAATCTCACTTGCTGAGAAGGAAGAGGAGTATACAAAAATGGCCTAAAGACACCACAAGAAGCAGTAATTCTTTATTCTTTGCATCCTCCAACTGAAAAAGTAAAAGACTTTTCTTTGAGGAGAAAGCCACAGAACACCATGTTCTGGAATGGTGGCAGTCACACTATATTCCAGAATGGCAGCAGCAGCTGAATTGGTTTCCAAAATGCTGGTGTTCACACCAGGATCCAGACTGATAGTAGTATAGAGAATTTGTTCCTCAGAATCAGGTTCAGAGTGCTCAGCAATCCAGACACTTGACCCTTACAGCCAAGGTAGGAGAAAGCCTGGCTATTGCTGCAGCTGGCAATGGACCATCATCCACATAGCACTGGTTTCAGACACATTAAGAATAAGAGTTCTGAGGTTAAAAAGTTTATACCTAGATTTAATAAGAAGGTTTGGGAGGCCAGGAACTGTGCCCCTGAAAGAGCAGTGTGTGAAGCTGTGAGTGTGAAATCAAAGGTGCAATGGAGACACCAAAATTTTGGAGAAACCAAGAATGTGGATTTTCTGAGGAAACCTACAAGGAGGAGTAGAATAGGCCCAAAAGAGAAGTCATGGGAGCAACAACACTGAAAGTGGTTTAGAGTTGAAGCCATCCAAGCTCTTTGGAGCTTACAGTATGCCACAGATTTCCTGGCATGCTGCTCATGGAACTATAGGACTTAATGTTTGTCCTGCTGGATTTTGGATTTGCTTTGGTCCCAATGATTTGTATCCCCTATTTGTACCTTTTGGAATGGTAATGTTTATCTTGTGCTATTGAATGTTGGGAATGTTTAACTTTTTATTTGTAGAGCTAAGGGTTTACCTTGCATCTAGAGGACACTTGGGACTTGGACTTTTCATCAATTCTGAAACTGTTAAGTTTTAGGCAGCTCTTTGAGATGGACTAAATGTTTTTTTGCATAAAGGATGTGCATCAGTCTTCGGGGGGAAAAGAACAGAATGTTATCTTTGTGTCTGTATGTCCCCCTAAACATCATAAAATCATTGGAACAGACTTCTGGAATTTGTAATTGATTCACCATCCGATGCTGGGATTATGGATGTGATTGCTACACCCATCCTAGGCTGAGTAGCCTACATATAATGTATGGGATAGAAAGTTTTCTCTGTGCACTTTGATCTTGTTACTTTATCTGTCTTCTGCCACAATGAACAGTAGTCCTCTGCAGTGCCACTTGGTCTTGGAGCCAGCAAGGTATCGACTGAAACTTCCACAAACTGAGCTAAATGAACCTTTCATCCTTTAGCTTTGGGTGTCAGATATTTTATCCCAGGAACAAAAGTAGCATTTCTATTTATTTATTTATTCATTTATTTTATTATTTATTTGGTACCAGGGATCGAACTCATGACCTTGTGCTTTCCAGACAGGTGCTGTGCCACTGAGCTATATCCCTAGTCCTAGCTACAAGAGAAAAATAACCAATATAATAGCAAAATCTTGACTGAGTCCAAGGCAAGAATTCTCAGAACAAGTTAAGGAATACAAAAAAAAAAAGATATGTACAAAAAACTTGGTTTACAACACAAGCAAATGTGGACTAGAATCCTAAGTCATATGATCTAAAACTAAATTATTAAGTTCATATTATCAAACTCCTTCAAATCACTCTTGAATACCAGGATTGACCTAAGATTGAGGCAGAAAAAGAAATGTTTTCTAATAGAGATTAAATGGTTTAGTCATAAGAATATGCACAATTTTGTGGATTTCCAGAAACATCATTACAACCTAAATATCATTTTACAAATTTCAAGACATTTAGATGCAGAAGAACTAAATATTTTATACTATGATGTAACAAATTTTATTTTATGTTAGTATAGGAAACCATTGTGTAATAAATTGAAAGTTGTAGCAATTCATATTAGGATAAGAAACTATGAGAAATTGCTATATGGTATTATTCTCACTAATTCTAACTTAATGTAATTTTAACAGCATTTCATCAGTATTCTTTAATGCAAATAAAACATGAAATTATATCTGCTTATGAATAATCAGAATTGATAACATCAACAACAGATATAAGTCAAGAAAATCTCAGACACTTTTATGGCTTCAATTTAAAACAGTGGTAGAAATAATTGGACATCAAGAAAGAGAAAGATAGAGAAATTTCACAATAGTTAGAAAAAAACTGTAGGAAACAAATGTGAGATGGGTTAAATATGAAATGAGGTCTTGCTGAGTTGCTATGTTACCCAGGCTAGTCTCAAATAATATATATGATCATATGAATAGTTACTTTGAAGGAAAGTCAATATGGCAGCCATTGTTGATTTAATAACATCTTGCTCTGAAGTCCTACCATGCTCTTGTTTTTCTATTACCATTGGTTCTATCACATTGTGTTTTACTGGATTTTAATATGTGGGATAGTATAAATAAAATTTTTATGGCAATATAGCATATAGCAGCCATTGCTCATCTTTGGTTATTTGGTTCAGAAGGCCTTGCAATACTTTCATTCTCTTGAGTGGTTTTATTCTATTTTGTTATGTTTGACATTATTGTGTGTAAAGCTAAGCTCAATTATTTCAAAAAAAGAGACATTATGATAGCTACTGTTAATATCCAATTGTCTTGTATAGTGCTATGCTGCTTACATTGTTCTGTTCTGATCTACTTAGACCTATCCTCTTTTGTTTTATTCTCTTTAAAATAAAAAAAAAAACTTGTGTCTTCCTGCCTTAGGCTAACAGAATGGAAGATTATAGGTTTGAAATAACAAACCCGGCTTTATTTGTTTCTCTTATGGTACAGTTTTGTGTGTGTTCATCATGTTGGAAGTTTTGTTTTTAGCGCTATTCAAATTTTTGGAATAGTGCTATTATGATATGATATGATATGATATGATATGATATGATATGATATGACATGATATAGCTAAGTTTTATGCTGATGGCATATAAAAATTCAGCCTTTTTCCAAGGTTCTTTTCCCCAAAAGGAATGGTATTTACTGTTATTAAGATGCCACATTTTAATTGGCGTTATTCTATTGGTCTTCAGAGTATGCAATAATTGGCTCAGAGTGACAAGATTAAAGCATTGCTGATATATCATATAAGTAGTTTCAAAAATCTCTCCTTGATTCCTACCACCTAACTGTTCTGACTCTATACATGCTTCCTAGTTTTGAACTTTAATAATAACATTCAAGTGAGAAGGGGAACAAAAGAGTGGGATGAGGAAAGTAGGGAATCAGTAAAAGAAAGAATAGAAGGAAAAATGAAAAAAAAAAAACTTTTATAAATAAGGAGGGAAAGAGGGCCTGAAGGGAAGGGAGAAAAAAGAATGGGTGAAAAAGAAGCAAGATATAACATGTACAGGTACAAATTTCCTATGATATATGTTATCATTATGCATATCTAAAATGTACCAAATCAAATAAAACATCAGTTACTAAGAGATAATATTAATAATGTCCTCTGATTGAATCCACTCACAGATATCTGACGCCATCTCCAGCACCCAAGTCGAATTCTCTCCTGTAACACCACCTCCTTCTTTTTCTTCTCCGAAAGTTTTTCAGTGCTTGAGATTTTTGGTCCTGAACCTCCAATCCTCTTTGTCAGCTTGCTACATTGAGGCACAGGGAGCATACTGACATTTACAATAAGACCTGCACTGATTTTAAGCTTGACCTTCCAATATCAATGTTGAACTACCTTTTGCAAGTCATGTCCACTTTATATCTCCATCACTTCCTTAAGGAATGTTAGAATTAATATTCTACACAATGCCTGGTGCACTGTACCTGGTTCACATCATAAATATCAATTAGTCTTCTTCCTCAACCATACACACTTATATAAATCAATCTTTAGAAAATGTCTAACTGTGATAAAAGAAAAAAAAATAAGAGTAACACTTATGTCATTTCTGAAAGAGCATCATCTCCCTCCTGAATGATTTATCTGTCAGAACAGAGAATTGTGCTCATCACATTCTTTCACTTTAAGAAGTGGTTGCACTCTAGGAGATAAGAGTGATGAAAGGAACATGCCTTCTTCTCCAATTGCACTGTGCAGCATGCTGCTGTCTCATGAATGTTTCCATAGAAACAGCAGTAAGGCTTGTGGGGCAGGAGGTATGCTGGGGTTTTGCTATGGAGTTTTTTTTTTTCCCCTTTAGTAATCAGTGCCTGGTTTGGTTGAGTGTATTAACACAGAGACATTGATTGGAAGCTGCATGAATTCCAGAGGAACCATACTCAAAATAAAAATTCCACATGTTTCCTTCTAAATTCAGACAGAGAATGGAGTTTTGGACAAAGTTATGTGGACCTTGAATCAAAGAAGGTATAGATCACCTAATATTCAGTTAAATTGGTACTTGAGACTAATAAAACCAGTAGAATTGGCTGTACATTTATTGTCAAATATTTGATTAAAATTCTTTAGAGAAGAGAGGCAGAAGAAGACCTCTAAGATGATCCTAAAAATTTATGAAAAATTTACTTCTGTCTGCTACTCAACAGATGGTCAAATGAAGTTCAACAATTGTAGGACTGGGAAGTTCTAGGATTAACTCTGTTCCTTAATTTCACTGATAATTTCTTCCCTCTGTTTTTTTTTTTTTCAAGCAGAAGCAAGATAATAAACATTCATGCTTCCTGCATCTTTAGTTTCCAACATGAAATAGAATGTTTATTTCATTTTCATAAATATCTATTCTCTTTTGTGTCCCAGGAAAATACTTTATGTTACACATTTGTTTAATAGACAACTGGAATGTGTCCTTAATCATATCAATGTTTTGACAGTTTGTTTTACAGAATTTGGGAAATGTTTCAGACTTTTCACCATCACCCCCATCTTTTGAAAGACAAAGATGCCATACAGATAAAACGTGTACAGTTATGGATCAAAGAATCTGAAGGCTGAAAGACTTTTGTGGATAATCAAACATAAATTGGCTTGGAGAGAAAAGTATGTCAATTGAAAATCTTATTTATTCGAGTCTGGCCTTGTAGAAATAAGCTTTGACCACTTTCAAACAACCAGAAGAACACAGATGATATGTGAAGAACATGTAATATTGCTTAATATATAAATTCATTATATTATCACATACAAGGCATTTACAGACTACATGGAGGGATAAAAGGAATAAAGGTCAGAGTGGCAAGAAGGCACTTATCAGAATAGAGTTTTCATTTTACCTCATGCATTTCATTTTCAGTGCGGTTTTCTTTTCTTTATATTGGTGTATGTTATACTGTTTAAAACAGCATCTTCAGTATGGAATTTCTCTTTTATGTATCTTGATTACTACACACCTTTACAATTAATCATTATTCCCTAAAACAGTGGTTAACCTATGGTGTGCATGTTTTGTTTTTTTTTTAAGACAAAAGATTTTAATGTACGAGTTGTGTTTCCTAAGTAAAACCTCAGTATTTGAGTTTAATTGTAGTGTTGGTACATTGTGATAAAGAAGTGGGTGGGGGGTTGCATTTTTGGAACTCGTATCTAAAAGGTTCACCATCTCTTCCTTAGAATCTCTGAATGATCTACACCTATCTTGTCACTTTGTCACTGTAACAAATACCACATAATCACAACTTAATGAAGGAGAGATTTATGTTGACTCAGAGTTAAGAAATTTCAGTCCATGTTCAGCATGTTTAATTCAAAAATAGCATGACAAAAGAACCTTAGGTGGAGGAAATCAGTTCACTTTATGTCAGCCTGGTGACAGAGAGAGAAGTGAGAGGCTGAGGAGGGAAGATACACACTTCCAGGTTATGCTTCCACTGACGCACCTCTTTTTGCCAGACTGTACCCACTAATATCAAGTCTGTAACCACCTCCCAACAGTGCCCCTCTGATTGCATTAAGCTCTCTCAGGGACATTCTAGCTACAGACTATAGAACATACCCTTATCTGCTTTGCTGATCACACCATCATTTACCTCCCTCATTTCCTCCCAGTGTTGCTTTGTACATGCCTAAGATTCTCAGCTTTTTATTGTAGCATTCGCTTTACCACGGTGCCTTAACTGAAATCAAACTGTCTTCTGATATCAGTAAATTTCCTCCTTAGAATAGACTTCACATCATGTTATATCCTAAGTTCCTCATGGTAGAAGTTAAAAATTCATTCCATTCATTACTTCTGCTCCATTTTCTAAAAATTCTGAGGTCTATTCTCAGATCTAAAGTTCATGCCTTTAAACAGAACATTGTCTTCTATATCTGGTTATTGAAATCTACAAATATCCTTCACTGAAATTCATATTTCATTGAAATTTGGACTATTCTACTTAGGCTTTGTCAGTCTGATTAAAAAATTCCTTTCAACCTTTTTGATCTTAGCCACACATTCCTAGGTATATTGTTCATCCTTCATGTCACAGGTACAGAACTGGACATCCTCAGTTTAAAGGAGATCAGCCTTAATTTGGTTCACAGTTTCTGCAGGTTAAGTCCATGGTTACATAGCTCTAAAGTAGAAACATTAGTGGAAAGGCATGGCAGGATAATGGAACAGCACCAGAGAGGAAAAAAACAGATACAACACGCAGGCCTCAAATGCATTGCTCCATGAACCCATCCAGAGAAATTCACAAGTATGTTCTACTAACCCCTATGGTGGGTCTCAAGCTTAATTAAATTGAGATAGTTACCCATTAAAGTTTGCCACTCATCAAATTGATAACAAAACACACCTTAAATCCGTATTTAATCACCAAACACAATAAAATGCTAATAATTCTACCTAATGTAAGGAAACTATCCTAAATACAACCAAAATACAATAATCCTTTCTCTAAATTTTCAGCAGTTCCAACATTGCTCAAAAATGTAAAATACAATCTCTTGTAATATTCAATAAATGTCTTAGCTAATGCAAACAGCATTTATTTAATTCCTAAGTACAAGTTAAACATTCCTTTCCAATAGGGAGAAACAAGGAAAAGGAGAAAATTATAACAAAAGAACAAAACTTAGAAGGCAAACATAAAGTGATGTATTAGTGCATATCCAGCAGCTGGAATACAGGCTAGTGAGATGTGATTTCTAAACAGCTTATGTGTTCCCAAACTTATGGTCTTTCTTGTTACAAATGACTTGCTCTCAGCACTGGGCTGGATATGCACATGGGCCTCTGCTGTTTCCAGAGACATTCAATGCTGCTGGCATCTCTGACTCCCTGGGGTCTCCACAGCACTTTTGGTCTCACTCTCACAGCTTTGCACATCCTTTTGGGGAAATCTCGCAGATCCACGTTTGAATTATGAATGTAAGCATCTATTAACCTCTACTCATGCAATCTATAGGAGTTAACAATCAAAACACATGGACAATGTCAAGGTCTGCCACCAGTTCAAACAGTAGTCAGACCCTGTTAGATTAGTTTGCATCGACCTATCTGCAGATATGACCTACTTAGATTATTGAGTATGGTGGAATGAATTCTGGGGAATTCATTGCTTAAGTGACCCTTCCCTCCAGTGATCCTTCCTTCCCTCCAGGCTTCGGGTTATTTCTTATCAAATGAAAGTTTTAACTTTTGCACCCTCTGTGCATGTTTAACACATTTTTAAACATTGTTAACTCATTGTTTTTTATCTTTACTAACATGGTTCATAGCTTTCAAACTTAACACATCCATAGAAAAATTCTAGATTTTTCCTCAAAAATTTCTTCTGTATTTTTATAAATCTTTATGTGTGTTCTACACCACTGCTGACAAACCACTGTGCACAAGATGCAACATGTAACCAATTTTGACCATCGTACATTCAATATGTACTTCAAATTCATGCAGTTCCTTCTAAATCTTTGTAGCCCATATTGCCTTTTCTAGTATTACTCTTGTTTTAATTCTAGATTATTGTACAACAGATAATAACTTTAATTCTTTTTGCTGAACAACTACTAGATTTTAAATTGAACTGTCATAAGCAGAGTGTTACCTACTAGATTTCAGTTATCTATAGCTGTCCATTGCACTGAGCAGAAAGTTTAAACCCCTTTGCATAGGACATGGACAAGCTACATTATTTGGCTCCTAATGAGATTTTCCAGTGTATCAGTTATAATCCTTCTTTTGTACTGTATTAAAAATTGATTTCAGTTTTCTAAATCTTTAGAGCAAGCAAGCCCAGTCTGGGACCAATGCCATGTGCAAGCCGCTGCTGGACTAGGAACAGCCAGACCCAAGGCTCTCCCCATGAGTCAGTGTCATTCTCAGACTAGGGAGAGAGACAGAACAAGGCCATGCTAGCAAGCAAGTCCAGTCTGGGAACCAGTGCCATATTGCCAAACCAAGAAGAGCCAGACCCCAGCCCCTTCCAGCACACAGGCTGGCAAACAAGAATTACATACCTTCCCCCTGCCCTGTCAGTGACTGGCTTATCCAGAGAAACACAGGCTGTAATGATAGCTATCAAGATGAAATGTAATTGAATGTCTGTGGTGCTTTAGTGTCTCACTAACACTGCAGGTCTAGGGCCAGTGGTCTGATCATTGGTTCAGAGGACAGTGGTACACAGTGTGACATCTAGGAGAATCTCCTTCTGAGGGTTGCAGCCATTGTTGGTTTTGTTTTGAAGCTCTATATGGTTTCCATTGTTTTGTTGGGTTGGGTTTTATTCTCTTTTGTTTTGTTTGATTACGTTAAATTTCATGGCAGGAACAGCTGTTTCAAAGATAGCAAGACATATTATGGTAGCAATTTTGGATTTACTATTGGCTTGTTTTGAAGTCCTTTATTGCATTAATTGTTTTGTTGTAATTATTTCTATTCTGCTCTCTTTGATTTTTACTATGTCTGAAGTTATCTGCAGCTATTCTGAAGATGTCAAAGACATTATGGTAACTATTGTTGATTTTGTAATGCTTTGAAGTCCTGTATCTCTTACACTGGTTTATTTTGATTGTTTTATTCTATTTTATCCTCTTTAAAGTAAAATAAAAAAGAAAATGTGATACATGAAATTCTTTATATCATAAAACAATAAAATAATCTTTAGTTTATATATGTTTTTATTGAGAAAAATTAGGTCAGACAGAATACTAGACAAACCTCATATCCAGTTTCCTCTGTTATTAACTTATTACATTAAGAGAGCAAATTTTTTCTATAGATAAATAATTGCTGTATTATTAAGTCTGTATTTAATCACATTTTCATAGTTGTTACCTAATATCCTTTTTTTCCCAGGCTCTTTATTTAGAAGAATCATTTTTTATTAACTCATCATGTCCACTAAGGATCCTTTTGGCTGTTATAGTATTTTTCTTTACTTATCTTTTTTATAATAACTTTGACATTGGGGAATAACGGTTAAGTATTCTGTTAAATGGTGCTGTATTGGGGTTTATCTGATTTTTTCATGGTTAGACTTAGGTTCTGTGTTTTGAGACCACAGAAAGTATTCTCACCTCGCTATATCAAGGACATCTACTTTTAAAATTACTCATCAATGTTGATTTTGACCTTGACAGCCTGCTAAGGCAGTGTGAGCATAAATGTAAAGTTATTTTTTTATTTTTCCATTTTCTCCTTTTTGGAAGAAAATAACTGCACCATTATGTTTCAACTCCTTCAAGACAAAGTATATGCACATATTATTTTAAATTCTAAATGGAAAATTGTGGAGGTTTATTCCTTATCAATTTATTTAATCATCTATTTATATAAGCATGAACTCATTTATATTTATTTTATACTTTGAAGTATAATCTAATACTACTCGCTAACTTCTTGCATTGCTTTGGCTGTTTGTGGCACTTTTTTTGCCTCCCATTTCCTTTTTAACATTTCTATCAGTGTATTTTTAAAAATGTTTTCTCCAAGTACTTTATTCCTGCTTTTCAATACCAGATGTTTCATACTTTTAGTATATATTTCCTTCCTCTCTCTTGAATCAGCTGTTTCTCTGAGGAAGTCTGGCTCCTTATATTATGGAAGGTTAACAGCAGCTGAAATCAGGGAGGTAGACATGTTTTTGATGCTCATGTGTGCTTCCTTCTACATTCTTATAGCTCATGGGGTAAGAAAATATCTATCTGTCTGTCTGTCTCTCTCCCTCTAATATATTTCACCCCACACACACATACAAACATATCAGTAAATGTTTATATGTATGTACTAACACCATTAACACATGTATAAACATAGCAGTACATGTTTGCACATATATACTAGTACCACCCACCCACACACACACACATATATATATATATATATACTCACATATCAGTATACATTTATTTATGTAATCATGTCTCCAATTCTATTTCACTGCAGCTTGTGTCTTTATGTGCTATGCTTGTTTATCTGTAACTTCCCTCTACAATAGTGAAAAACTTGGCTACCATCATGATCATTCCTTTTTTAATTGCCCATTTGCAGTATAGAAGCATAAAAGCATCAGAGCTGTTAATACCTAACCACATGAGATGCTGTGTTACCCACTGGAGTACGGTACTTACATCTAAGCATTTGTTTTAATTTTATAGATTCCACTTTTCAAAGTTATGTTTTTTAATGATCTGTCCCATACCTTATAGGGATATCATTTCATATTTGTAATATAGTTTTATATTTTTCACATCCTTTACTCCCAGTCTCAAACTCCACCAATTTCCTAAATATTTTTTTTAATTTCTTACATACATTTTACTCTTTGTGTAATAAATTCCAATGAGTGTTCCATGTGGTGTGTGGAATATACAATAGTTTTACCAGTCTAAAAATTTCCTGGTGCTTCCAACACTACCTTCCCATCCTCCCAAACTCTGAAAAATGCCAATTATTGCTATTTGCTCTGCATTTTGTCTTTTCCTAAGTGTCAGATAATTAGAATAATTTAGTGTGTGACATATCCAGTCTGGCTTATTGATCTTAGTAAATTTCTAAAAGTATATTTTAAAAGTTCTTGCCATAGGGGCTGGGGATTTAGCTCAGCGGCATGAGCGCCTACCTTGAAAGTGCGCAGTCATGAGTTCGATCTCTGGTACCCATAAAAAAATTTAAAAAAAAGAAAAAGATAATTATTTAGAAGTTATGCATAATTTAATTAGCCCCATTTGAGCACACCATGAAGCATTCATGGGAATATTGATAGATAGATCTATTATTTGTGAGTTAAAAATAAAATATTTTTAAAGCAATATACATTAAACAATTAATTGTTTTGTTGGTTTTTTGATAGATAGCTATTTTGGTCGCTGAATTGTGTATATGAAGCATATTTGTTTTTATCCATTCATCTATTAAAGGATATCTTACAGACTTTCACATCGTTTGAATTTTAAATTTTTTCTCGCCTTATTTTTCATGTGAACTGCTACATTTTCTTTATCACTGTGTGTGTGTGTGTGTGTGTGTGTGTGTGTGTTTAAATATTTTTCAGGTCTCAATTTAAATGTCATGTCTTTACAGATTCTTTTCTTTGTCTGCCCTAATACTGGAATCCAATGTAATTACTTTTCATGATTCATTTTATAAAGGCTTAGTACGATTGAACACTGTTGACACTATGGATTGTTGGCTTATTTCACTACTTAATCTCTACTTATTGGTGACCTTTTGTAAGACTCTGTATTCCTAGCATTTATTAGTTACTGACACCTGCTAAGTTCACCATACAGGTTTACTAAATAAATTTAGTGATAATTGAGCACAATATCTTTTTCTAATAAATGAGACATAGATATTCATATTTTACCTCTCGAAACTGAGATTTAAGCACTTAAGAAATGCTGAAATTTATTTGTACCATGACATTTACATATTTTTATCTTTTAAATCTAAACTTGGATATTCTAAGTTGAAGGTCTGTACTTACTTTTCTCCCCCACAGCCAATACACATTGTATAACAGTCCAAGAAAAGATGTTACACATCGGAAAAAATAGGTATCATCCAACTCAGAAGAAAATTATCTTAGAAAACTTTTTCTATAAAACATAGAGTTAGATTAGAAATGGAAGGAAGGGGAAATATCATCAGAATCTTATAGAACTTGAAAAACTTTTCTAAGATTTCGTTATGCTGAATTATGAATGAAGTGTAGTGTGTAATGTGTTATAGCTTCAGGGTCATAGTTAAAAGCATCTTTGAGGACACCTGAGCCTAGAGGGTGTGTATTTTTCTCATGGAAGCTGCTGTAAATATTTATGGGCCTGTATCTGACACATGCTGGTAATAGAATCCCAGTAATTTTCAAATATTTAGAGTCTCTTCTCACAGAAGAAACTCAGCTCAGAGAACTATATTTAAAAAAATAATTTGTCCTTCATGAAATTGTTTGAAAATCTTTTCTACCATTATTTAAATACATTTTAAACACTGAAATTAAACCTATGATGAAAATGTCCTTGAGTTACAAAATTGCGCTATTGCTATCGTTACCATTGCTATCCAGTCTTTTAACAATTGTCATTGCATAGAACATTCAAAATCTTCAATAACTAAGGATTGTACAAAAAAAAACTATCCATTTTCCCATTTTCTGATGTCCTCTTAAATTCCTTTCTCAGAGAGCTCAGGTTTCATTACAGAGGTTTTTACCTCCTCAGATTAATTCCTAAGTGCTTAATTTTTCTCATTGCCATTGTGAATGGCATATTTTCCCTAATTTTTTTCTCAATGAGTTCAGTACTAACATTAATATGCAACCATAAGAGACCCAGAATAGCACAACCAATCTTAGGTAACAAGAGCAAAGCAGGAGGCATCATGACTCCTCACTTGATGTCATATTACAAAGCTATAATAATAAAAACAGCATGGTTCTAGCACAAAAACAGACATGAGGATTAATAAAACAGAATAGAAGATGCAGAAATAATCCCAACCACATTCAGCTATTTGATTTTTGACAAATGTGCAAACACATAGACTAGAAGAAACATAGGCTGTTTAGTAAATGGTGTTGGAGAAAAAAATTACATGAAGAAGATTGAATCATGTACTAAACCAAAATCAAAATGGATCAAAAAACTAAATAGAAAAACAGAAACACTTAACCTGCTGGCAAATAAAAGATATAACTCTTAAAGTCATAGATATATGTAAGGAAATTTTAAATACAGTCTCAGTTTCACAAGAAATAACACTGAGAATTTAAAAAATGGGATTATATACAATTAAAAAGCTTCTAAAAATAAAAAACAACCTACAGTGAAGCAAATAGTTTATACCCTTGAACGAAACTTTCTTTTAACAAAAAAGGGCAATCAGACACAGATTATGTAATTTTATTTTTAATTTTTATTTGTATTTGTATGTGTTTGCATTAGATAATGATTACATTCCTTGTGCAGCATTGGTACTTGTACATAATATATCTCAATTTTTTTCATATTCAGTTTTCTTGATCCCTTCCAGTTTGAAAAGTATCTGCCTCTCTACTTTCTATTATCTATCTTTATTTCATTTTGAATTTGTATTTTGGGTTTCTCTTATAAGAGAAATCATGTGATGCATAAACTTGTATCTCTAATTTATTTCAGAAAGCATTATGCTGCAAAGTGTGTCTATTTCACTTCAAAATTACCCTTCTTTATAGTAGGATGTAATTTGGTTGTATATAAATACCACATTTTCTCTATTCATTCACCCGCTGATCTGTTGATGAACATGTAGTCCACTTCAAGTTTTAACTATTATGATCTGTGCTTCTATAAACTTTAGAATGCATGTAGCTCTGTAATATGATGTCTTTAATTCTCTTAGAAGATATGAAATGGAAATACTTGGATCAAATTAGTCACAGTCTGTTGCTTGATTTTGACAATACCTCTGTATAATTCAAGTAATATATCAAAGACTGTTATGTATAATGCTAACAATCATGCTAGTTTAAGTACAAATTTAAATGCACTAGACAAATATTTTAATTATACATAATCATATTCCATGCAAATATTACTGTTAATATTTTGATAACTACTATTCTGTGACACATTTGATACATATCTATTATTTATATTTACACTTGCCAGTGTCTACAAAATAAAATGCTATAAACACATCCCATATAATTGCTATCTTAATATCTGCAAATGACTCTGTGAAGATACCATTTTAATTTAGTTAATATTTATAAAGTTATTTAGATTTTGTCCCATTTGTACTACTTCAAACAATAAATGTATTATTTACATGTCTTATTTTCCATAGTATTACTTTTAATATATTTTATTATGTGTGGAGTCAACATTGTGCTTTAAAATCCTCAGAATGTCCATCAAACATCATAGAGGAAATAGTTTTACCAATTTGCAATCCAGCCAGCGGTATATAAAACTTTCCACTGATTATAACTTTTTAAATTTCAGCAGGTCTAAAATGGTAGCCATTTATACATCCTCAACTTTTGAGGGCTAATTCTGCTGAAATTGTATGCTTTTTCACTAATTCAACATTTTCCACTGCAGGAAAGTGTTGAAGTGTTAGGACATACTATAAGTAGATGCAATTTAGGAATTACCTATTGTTTGTCACAAACTATCTTCTCATGTTAGGAAGAGAGCTGTCACAAGCACACTTCCTAGTGTGTGCTGACTTCTCTAGCTACAACACATGGTTTTTTAGACCAGACTGTCTATGGACATGGCCTGCAAGATGGAGTTGAGTGATTTTGAATTGGCTTCTTTAAGTAACAAACTAGATACAAGAATTCTCAGAATAATATAAATATCTAGTCCTCTGTGTTACTCTGATATTATATGGAGATCCTCACTGTGCTATAAGAAAAACAGTCTTTACAGCACTGAAGAATTCATGTAGATATCTAATCAATCATTATAGTTTATGGGTAAAAAGAATATAACATCACTACCTTAACTGTTTAGTAAGTCTTGAGTTTCTGCAACAGAGGAACATATAATTTACATTGTTTATTCCTTTTTTTGGTAATACTGATGAATAATTAAATCCTTGTGCAAATAACAATGCTGCATTATTTCATTTTATAAGTGAAGTTTCCAAATATGTAAAATAAACAAAATTTTCACACTCAAGTAATATTTCTTAGACGTCAATATATACCAGTAAATAGATTATCTAGCATCTAATATATCTTATTTTGGATGTTCCTCAACTGTTGTATGTGTGCCTGGTCACAGTCTATTCTATTTTCAGGGCATCAACAACTTCAGATAATTTAAGATTCAATATTACTGCAAACTTAACATTCTTAATATGAGAGATTTTTAAAAACATTATAGATCCAGGCATTTTTTTATCTCCTAGAATGCCACTTGGAATCACATTCTCTTAGTTTCAGTAAAGCATATTACACATAATATATACACACCACACACACACACACACACACTCACATAAGACTACATGTTAATATTCAATGATCAATGCCAGTAAGTTATTCTCCTAAAGGTAAAAAGGGAATTACAAATTTTTCATTGTTGAAACATCACCCAATTATATGTATACATGTATATGTGTATGTATATATATGTATATGCAAGATAGATAACTATACTTCTGTGCATATCATGAAAAGTAAAGGTTGAACTTTGAGCATTCCCCAAAGATTTTCCTTTGGTTCTTTCAGGAAGCCCAATGAGTTCTAAATACTGTGCAGCCAAGAAAAGCTAAGTCCTTGGCTTGCTGTTCCTTCTACATTCTCATGGCAGTGCTAATTGTAATGCAAAATTAGTGTATATGGCCTTGCTTTCAAAATTAGAACCATTTTCCTGAAAGGTTGGACAAAGGTTGGTCTCAGTTGTTGTGTGTTGTTTTTTTCTCCCCTTTTAATTAAGTTACAATTAGGGTATACATGATGATAACATTCATCAAAGGGAATTTGTGGCATTTGTGCCTATACATGATATATCTTGATTCCTCGTTTTTTCCCATTCCCTTCTCCCTTCAGCCCATCTTCCACTCCTTAAATACAAAACTTTATTTCCATCATATTGTTCTTTTCTCATTTTGTCTTTTCTCTTCTGTCTTTAACACTCCTTTCTTCCTAATTATGCTTCTTCCTTGAATAATTTCATATTATCTCACAATCTCTCTTACACACTTTGGTCTTTATACTTTCAGTTTCTCATGCCAGAAGATAATGTGAGTTTTACACATGTGTAACAATTTATTTCACTTAAGATTATGGTCTTAAGGTGCAAACATTTACCTAGAAATATCTCAGATTTATACTTCTTTATGCTAAGTAGTATTCCATTGTATAAAAAACTCATCTTTATCCATTCATCAGTTGCTGGGCACTTAGGTTGTTTTCAAGATTTAGCTATTATAAACCGTGCTGCTGTAAACATAGGTGCAAATATATTGTTGTGGTATGATGTTTTTAATTCTTCTGGGAAGAGTTCAAAAGGGAGAAAGCTAAGTAGAATGGAACTTTTAGTCCTAATTTTCTAAGGAATTTCCAAGCTAATTTCTACATCGCATTTTCGTCTACATTCCTACAAACAGAAGAGAAAGGTTCCTTTCCTCACGGATCTGCCAGCATATGTTGTTGGCTAATTTCATAATAATAGCTATCATTTCTGGACTGAGATGGAATCTCTGTGTTATTTGCATTTGTGTCTCTCGAATGACCAGTGATGTAGATTATTTTTTCATATAACTATTTGTCTTGTGTACTTAATAATATGTTTTCTTCTCAGATGCCCACTTGTGAGTTGGGTCTTCACATTTGAAGGAGTCTTATTTTTTTCATTTTTTTTTTCAGGTCTTTCTGTGTTCTAGATGTTAGTCCTTTGAAAGACAAATGACTAAAATTTTTCCCACTGTGTGAATTGTCTTTTCACTCTGTTGGTAATTTCTTTGTTGTCCAAAGGCTTTTTAATAAGACCAGATCCCAAATGTTTGTTCTTTGTAGTATTTCCCCTGCAATTGGGGTTTGTTCATCAAGCTTTTGCTACTCTTATGTTTTCAAGAGTTCCACCTATTCTCTCTCAGAATATTTAGCGTTTCTGTTTCAATGTTGCCATCTTTGATTGTGTGTATGTGTGTGTGTGTGTCCGTGTGTTAATGGGGGTTGAACCCAGAGGACCTTGTGCATGCTGGAGAGCACTCTACCACTGAGCTGTATCCCCAGCCTTTTGATTCATTTTGATCTTAATGTAGTGCATGGTGAGAGGTACAGGTCCAGTTTTCATCTTTGGCATATAAAAACCAGTTTTTCCAGCACCATTTTTTTTTTCTTTCTTCAGGTGAATGTTTTTAGCATCTTTATTAATGATTAGGTGATTGAGTGTGTTTGGAGTTGTTTCTGCATCTTCTAATCAGTTCCACTGATCCTCGGATATGTCTCATTGCCTGTACGATGCTGCTTTTATCACACTATAACTTTAAGTCAGTGACTGTGATGCCTCCTGTCTTGCCTTTTATGCCTAGAACTGTTTTTAATATTCCAGGAGTCTTGTGGTTCCAAATGAATTTTAGGAATATTTTCTCTGGTTCTGTCAGTTTTGTTAGTGGTAGTTTGACTGGGATTGTATTAAATTTGTCTAACAATTTTTGGACTATGGCCATTTTCACTAGCTTTGCTATTTCCTATCCAAGAGCAAGGGGTATCTTTCCATTTTCTGATATACTCTTCAATCTCTTTTGTTAGAATACTATAGTTTCCAATGTAAGGAATTTCTTTCATTGTATTGATCTTTATTTCATTTTTGACAATATCGGGAAAGGTGTTGTTTTTCTAGTTTCTCTGATAGTGAATTTGTCATTTTTGAACAAGAATGGTATTGATTGCAAGTGTTCATGAAATTCATGTCCATCAAATCAGCTCTAAAAAATACACTGAAGGATACTTTAGAAGGATATAATAAAGAACACAATGCCAAGAATATTGATAGAAAGAAGTCACTAGGCAGGGCAATTAAATAAAACGAGGGGAAAGACAGGGAACCAACAGCAGGAAAATAATATGACAAGGACAATCCAGTACATATCATTTATAACCATTCATGTAAATAGTCTAATTTACCAACAAAATAAATAAATGGAATGCATCAAGAAACAATATCCAACAGTATGCAAGAAGCGTATTTAACGTAAAAAGAAATTTATAGACTGAAAGGCAAAAGATAGAAAAAAATACTCCATGTGACAGGAAACCAGATAAAAGCAACAGTAGCTGTTCTATTTTTAGACAATGTGAACTTCAAGTCAAGACAGATCACTACATATTTGTTAAGAATAAACTCCCAGAGGAAGAGACAACAATTGTAAATACATGTGCACCAAATTCCCATGCACCCAACTATATAAAACAAATATTTTAGACATGAAAAATCAAATAATCACTAACGGTGATTATGGAGTAACTTAATACTCCACTGTCACAAATAGACGAACTAGACAAAAATATCAACAAAGAACTATCAGAACTGAACCAAACTTGTGAATAAATGTACTTAGTAGATGTCTGCACGATCAGAATACACATGCTTCTCAGCTGTGCATAGGATATTCTCCAAAACAGAGCATATACTAGCCCATATAATGTTCTTAAATAAATGCAAAGGAACTAAAATTATTCCATGCATGTTAGCAGCCATAGTGCAATGAAATTGAAAATTAATAGCAAAAGAAATCACAAAAATTCTATAAACAAATGGAAATTAAATAAAATCCTTTTGAACAACTAGTGAGTCAAATAGTAAATTAAAGAATAATTAAATAATATGTACAATTAAATGATAATGAAAGTATAACATACTAGAACTTATAAGATGCCACGAAAATCACTCTTAAGAGGGAAATTCATAGCAGTGAATTCTCACATCCAGAAAAAAGAATAAGCTCAAATAACCTAATGTTGAAACTCAAACTTCTAGTAAAAGAAGAACAAGCCAATCCCAACGCTCATACATGCGAGGAGACTATAAAGAGCAGAGTAGAAATTAATGCAATGAAGACTGAGAAAACAAAGACTGAGATTAAGTCCATATGGAAAATATTCAAACTTATCAAAAAAAAGGAAAAATGGCTCAAATTCATGCAATTATGAATGAAAAATCATTTGATTGGAAATCAAAATGGAGCCTGTGGAAATCCAGAAGATCAGCAATATCTACTTTGAGAACCTGTATTCTAATGAGATGGAAAACACAGAAGAATTAAACAGATTCCTAGATATGTATGAATTACCAAACCTGAATCAAGAAGATATGACAATTATAAATAACCCAGTAATAATGAAATTGAAAATGTTACCAAGAAAGAAAAGCCTATGTCCTGGTGGATTCCCTGCTCAATTCTGTAAGAAATTTAGAAATCTAATGCTATTGTGTCTCAAACACTTTAATGAAACTGAAAAGGAAATGATAATCCCAAAGTCATTCCTGGAAGCATGTATTATGCTGGTACCAAAACCAGGGCAAGATCCAACTGAAAAACAGAGGTATGGACCAGTCTCTCTGATGCACATTGGCGCAAAAATGCTCAAGATGATGCTGGCAAACAGAATGAAGCAATTCAGCAAGGTGATTATACACTATGACCAAGTGGGAGTCATCACAGAGAAGCAGTGATGGCTCAACATATGCAAATCAATAAATATAATATACCATATCAACAGATCCAAAGACAAAAATCACGAGATCATTTCAGTGAATATAGAAAAATATTTGACAAAGTCCAACATGCACTCAAGACAAAATCTGTAAAGAAAATTGGAATAGAAGGTCTTTATCTCAATCTGATTTAAGCCACCTATGACAAACCAATAGCCAACATCATACTAAATGGACAAAACCTGGAAGATTTCACTCTAAAATCAGTTGTCCACCATCACCTCTCCTATTCAATATAATTCTAGAAACAGTAGTCAAAGTAATTAGACAAGAAAAAGAGATAAATATAGGAAAAAAACAAGTAAAATAACAGTTATTATTAGAAGACTTTGTAGTATACTACAAAAACTCCATCAAATGGCTTTAGATTTAATTAGTTCAGTAGCATAGCTACATAGAAAGTCAACCTTGAAAAATCAATGGCTTGCCTATACACAAATAACAAACCCACTGAGAAAAATATTGGGGAAACCTTGGCTTTCATAATACCATTACAAAAAAATGAAAGAAAAAGAAAAGAAACTTTTAGGAATCACTCTACCAAAGAAAGTTTTGTTGAGCACATCTTTATATGTTTTTTGGACAAAGATGTTTTTCATCTGAGATGTAATTCAAACTTTTTGCCTATCATTTTTTATTATATGTTACAATTTAGAAATTTTTTTTTATATTTTAAGTATATTTTCTAGTAAAATAAAGAATATTTTAATATCTCATATATAACGAATACATTTTTAAGATCTACTTAAATTAATTATACCATAAATGCTGCTAATTCAGTATATTGTAAATATTATCTCTATTTTTCATTTTATTAGAGGTATATTTTGATAAAGTGTTTTAAGTTAAGTAGACACATTTATGTTTTCTTGTGTGTATCTTGTATCTAATATACTTTCTTACTGCAGGCTCTAAAATATACCCCTATGTATTTCTACTAAGAAACTTCACATTTACTTTGGTGGTTAAACTCTTAACCCATCTTGACTTGGATCATCTTGAAACATGTGGCTTCATTTCCTGGTGGTTTCTACTACTTACAACCTAAAAGAAGAATCTCTCCTTCCTTCCAGTACTCTACCATACCACCTTTGTTATGTTCCAAAAGCCCAAGTATCTGAAATATATATATATATATATATATATATATATATATATATATTCCTTGTATCTGTCATGTATATAAGGAGTATTTACCTTTTCTACCTGCCTTTTCTTTACCAGGAATATCTTGCATTTTTTAAAGTTTTATACAAGGCAACATTGGAAGCTTGATTAGATTTACTTTGAATTTACAAGACTTTCAAGGAATTGACATTTTGATGTTTATTTGCATTTGTGCTTAAAAAAGCATAGTATTCTGTTTCTTAGGGATTGACTTAATATGTCAATAAATTTGAGCAATCTGCTAGAGAGCAGGATGATGAGGCAAGTTTCATGGACTCTTCTCTTTGCTGATAGGTTAAGTGATTGCTATCCTTTCTCTCACTAAAGTGTGCGATCCTCCTTCTTAAACTTTACATTCCCTAGATACCCTGTGACTATAGAAAGAGAAGAACCTCTCTGGCTCACACATAGATTTATTCTTAAATTGATAGACTAATATATAGCAAATTCTCTTTTAGTTTTT
Source organism: Hydrochoerus hydrochaeris (assembly GCA_004027455.1). Classification (NCBI taxonomy): domain Eukaryota; kingdom Metazoa; phylum Chordata; class Mammalia; order Rodentia; family Hydrochaeridae; genus Hydrochoerus; species Hydrochoerus hydrochaeris. The sequence continues at coordinate 77,740 of PVLA01003160.1, forward strand.
CACTTAAAGCAATGAAAAGTGTAGATTATGATTAGCAATTCTTTAGTATCATACTGGCTTTAATATATTTTAGTCATTTATTGAGCTATCCTGTTTTGGTGCCAGCATGTACAATGCCCACTATTTAAAGAAGGAGAGGTTTATTTTGGCTCATGGTTTCAGAATTCAGTCCATGGTCAGCTGACTCTAAAGCAGAAACATCAAGGACGTGGAGAAGATAGCTACAGTCTTCCAAAGTTACAGCCCCAGTGACACACCTCTTTCTAGCAGGCCCCACATTCTAATAAATGGAATGATTCTGTTCAAAGGTGCTATATAAGTACAATAGAGAATCATATAGTCTCACTAAAGAAGGAAATTTCTTCCATATTGAAATGCATGAACTCGAAGGACACTAGACTAAGTGAAATAAAGCAGATACAGAAAAACAATTACATTTTGCACAACGGATCTCACTTGTATGTCGAATCTAAAATGTCAAACCCATAGAAGCTGAAAGTAGATTGGCAGTTATTCTAATGAGCTGGCATGTGAAATAAATGGGACATGTTGATCACAGCATAGAAACTTTTTTCTTATGAAATAAATAACACCAGGTGTAATGGTACACAGTTGTCTTCCCAGCTCTCTGGGAGAATTGCAAATTTGAGCCAACTGTAGCAACTTAGTGAGCTAGGGAAGCCCTTTAAAAATTATTTATACAGAACTTTTTGTTGTTGTTGTTGTTACCAGGATCAAACTCATGACCTCACGCTTGCCAGCAGGAGCTATATCCCCTGTCTTATATATAGCACTTTTTAAAGACTCATTTCATCTTGATAGACATTTAGGTTATTTTCCTATCTTGCCTGCTGTGAATATGTCAGTAAATACAGGAGTGCATTTATATCTTTGAAACACTGATTTTATTCCCTTTGAATATACACATACAGAAGAAGAATTGCTGGATTATATGGTATTATATATATATATATATATATATATATATATATTACTATACTTTAAATTTTTGAAAAACTTCTATGTTTTCCAGAATAGTTGTACCAGTTAGCATTCCTTCCAACAAAGTATAAAAGTTCCCTTTTTTCTGCCTAGCTTTGCAGATGTTCAATATCATAACCATGTAATTTTTTTTTCTTTCTTTCTTTTTTTTTTGTATTGGGCATTGAACTCATGACCTCAAGCTTGCCAGGCAGGCAGTTATGCCACTGAGCTAAATCTTTAGCTCCTATGCTCAATATCATATGATTTTCTGCAAATAGTTATTTTATAAGGTGCTAATGATATTTCACTGTGCTTTTTCTTTACATTCTCCATATAATTATTGAAATTGAACATCATTTCATATTCCTGAGGTCCATATGTACAACTATTTTGGAAAAAAAAGTCTATTTAAATATTCGGATAAAGCAGAAAATAAAACAAGCAACATGAAACACATGATGCTGTTTTAGTTTTGCTATTGAATTGTACGAGTTTGTTTTATGTTCTTACTAGTAGCCCATTATCATTTATGTTTTGTAAACACATGCTCCTTAGATGAGAGTTGCCTTTCATTTTGCTGATTTCTGTACAGAAAGTTTGGTTGAATTTAGTTCTAAGTATTTGTTTTTGGTTTTGTTGCCTGTGCTTTTGGTCTCATACCCAGAAAATCATTTTCAAGACAAATGGCATGAAGCTTTTCTTATTTTTGTTCTTAGACTTTGTTGTATGTGGTTGATTTTTTGTGTGTGGAATAAGATAAGAATGCAATTTTGTGTTTGTGTGTGTACATCCAATTTTCCAAAGATAATTTATTGGATACACTGTACTTTAATCATTATGTATTGTTGGTAACATTTTGAAAATTGGTTGATTTGTATGCATAAATCTATTTCTCAGTTCTCCATTTAGTTTTATGGATTTATATGTTTATTTTTATCCTGAACCCATATTGTTTTGATTACCATGCTCAGAGTATACTTTGAAATCAAGAAATTTTAACCCCTTAGATTTGATTTACTGGTTAAAGATTATTTAATTCATTAAGGTCTTCTGAAATTTCAAAATAATTTTATGACTTTTTTATATCTCTGTAGAAAAAGTCATTGAAATTTTGAAAGCAATTACATTGAAGCAGTTGATCACTTTTTGTAGTATAAGAATTTTAATAATATTGTTTTATTCAATTCATGAAAGCAGGGTGTCTCTGAAATTATTTGCATTTTTAGTTTCTCTTAAAAGAATTTCAAGTTTTATGTGTGCGTACATACCCTCAGTTTCTTTTTAGAAAAGTATTTCTAAGTAGTTTATTCTTTTTATGTTATTGTTAATAGGACTTTCTTCATTCCTTTCCCAGATAGTTGGCTGTTATTGTGTAGAAATCCAACTGTAATTTTTCTATTCTGCACCTTTCCTGAAAGGTTCTAACTATCTTTGGGTGGGAACAGCATTAGTGATTTTAATATATAAGATCATGTATCTGAACACAGATACAATTGAACTTCTTCCTTTTCTGTTTAGATACATTGTTTTTTATTTCTTTTTCTCCCTTCACTGATTTTGTAGGATATTAAATATCATGTTGAAAAGAAATGTTAAGAGTGATTATTCTGTTCTTGTTTCTCTTCTCAGAGAAAGTTTTCAGTTTTCCACTATGGAGGACCTGTGAAAGGTGACCTTTCTTGTATTATTTGATAATACAAATAATACAATAAATAATACAATAATCCTTTGATAGCATAAATGCTGCTGAATCTTGCTTAGTGCTTTTTCAACAATTTTTGAGATGACTGTGCTGGATTACACTCCACTGTATTAAATTAGTGCACACATTTCTTGATTTCCCTGTGCTGAACCATCCTTTCATTCCAGGGATAAATCCCAGTTTATTCTGGTGAATTATTATTTTAATGTACAGAAAAATTCCGTTACATAACATTTTGTTGAAGATTTTTACATTTACATTTCTCAGCAATAATAGCCTATAATATTCATTTGATATGTTATCTTTATGTGGCTTTAGTAGCATAGTAACCAAGGCCTGTGAAATGAGTTTGAAAGTATTATCTTGTCCTTGCCTTTGAGAAAAATTGGCATTGTTTCCTAAATGCAAGCTAGAATTCACAAGTGAAGCCATTTGTAACTTAGATTTTCTTATTATTAATTTAGTCTACACTCATTTTTTGTGTTTAGATATTATTTCCTTGATTCCATCCTGGTAGGTTGTAAGTTTCTTAAAGTTAATTCATTTCAAGGAGTTATCTAATTTGATATTGTATAGCTTTTCATAGAAATTCTTTTATTGATACTTTCATACTTATCAGTTGTCAGATCTTGATAGTTTGATTATAATATGTCTTGGAGTCTTCTTAGATTAATTCTTACATTTGATAGTCTCTGCAGCTGACTTTTTTTTTTTTTTTTTTGTACCGGTGATCAAACTCATGATCTTGCGCTTACTAGGCAGGCACTTATGCCGCTGAGCTAAATCCCTGGCCCCTTACCCTCTGCAGCTGGACCTCTATTCATCATCACCTGTGTCTCCTCAAATTTAGGAAGGATTTAGCTTGCTTGCTTCCTTCCTTCCTTCCTTCCTTCCTTCCTTCCTTCCTTCTTTCTTTTCTTTTCTTTTCTTTTCTTTTCTTTCTCTCTCTCTTTACTTTTTCCTCCCTTGCTCACTCTCTCCCTTCTTTGCTTCCTTCTCTTCTTCTTTCCCTCTCTTTATCCTTCCTTCCTTAGTGTATGCTTGCAATATATCATAATTAAGTCAGTTTTGAAGAATGAGTATGTGTATATATCATATGTACCTTGATAATTTTCTATGTCTTCACTGGTCTCAAAGTCCCCTCTCTTTGATCCCCCTTTCCCTGTGTCTAATAAATATGTCTTTTTACTCCTACCATCTCACATTTGATGTATGCTTTTATCTATTTTGTTTTAGGTTCTTCACATAAGAGAAGCTTCTTCATATACTATTTAACATTCTTTATTTGGTTTATTTTGCATAATGTGGTCTCAACTTCAGACAATGTTCCTTTAAATAAGTTTTCTAAGTTTTTTTTAATCTTCTCTTTGAACTGTTAATCTTTAATTTTTGTTTTTTTACTTATATTTTCAAGTGACCTGTGTACAAGATTCACAGAATTGTTCTGTTCAATAACATTTGTTGTTGAGATTGTTGAATTTTTTATTCATTGCATTTTTAACCTCTGAATGTTTCATTATTTTTTAAAAGATTCATCCCTTATTGACGTCTTAGTGCATTCATGTGTATACAGTTTTTCTAATTTCACTTGAACTGTTTCCCTGTTTTCTTGTAGCTTGCAGAACTTCAAACAATTATGTTAAATTTTTGTCAGTTCAATTCTGTAGCGGTTATTGGAATATTAGTGCTTTCTTTTAGTGGTATGTGTCATGCTTCCTTGATATTTTTTCTGTTCCTTGAAATTTCTCCTCCTGTCTTTGTTTTCAAACAATCTCCCCTCAGTTCCTCACTGACTGTCTTTGGGAGAGCAACATTTTCACCTGGTAGCCTACCTAAGGAAGTCTACAGTTTTCTTAGACTATGATCAGCCTACTCCATACTTGATACTTTCAGGGAAGCAATCTCAAGATTCTACTCTTTTTTGATGCTGCAAAGCCAGGATAGTTGCTAGGGACTTATGTTTGGTTTTCCTAGTGCAGAGTCCTGAAACACTCAGCCTTCTCCTACTTCCACATGGTTGAGGCAGCATCCAGAGGTATTTGAATTTGTTATTTGTGGGAAACAGCACCAAACAAGTTGGAAGAAGTGGTTTGCATATATAGTGACTTGGAGAGCCTGTAAGCAGTTGGGCTCATGGGCAGACTACTTGATGGGATCCATAGGGTGTTGATGTGTTTTGTAATTTCTCTTCTCTGCTCCCACTGTCTCTCAACTATTCAACCACAATGATCATCTCCATATTCTGGGAGATGCATAATTTAAGGACCCAGCACTCACACTCTACCCTTCTACTTTCCTCTGAAAGAAATTACGGACACAGGAGACCTCTCTTTTCTCTGAGCTGTGTCAACTATGGATAAAACTAACATGGATAAAGGGGAAAAAATTTAGTTTTTCTTACCATCTTCAGCACATCCTTTCCTAGATATTTTGATTCAGTGGTATACCAGATTTTATGTGTCGAATGTCCACCATGGGTCATTTTAAAAATTGATGCTTTATCTATGGGATGACAGTAGAAAGGTCATAGTCCACCATTTTGTTGATGTCACTTTAAATCTTTTTTTCCACTTAAATCTCCGCAACCACCTTGTGAAGAAAAAATGAATTTTAAATCTTTCCTGTTTAAAAGATCCTGTATATGTATATATGGTTGAACCTCTGATAGTAATTTTAAAAATGATCTATGCCTACATTCAGTGACAAAAACTTATAACTCTAATGCATTGAAAAGTAGATTAAAGTACGATTTACCTGTAATGCCAAATACAGGAAAAAAAATGTAGGAACTGGAATGCAATAAAAAAAACTTTGTGTATAAAAGGACATTATCAGTCTTTAGAAAACAACCAAGAAAATGAAAGAAAATATTTACAAATTTTCAAATTATGAAAATAAATTTTAATAAGGGATTAACATCCAAGATATACAAGACTTCCTATAGCTCAACAACAACTAAAATGAAATAATTCATTCCAAAAATAGTTTTCTTTAAAATGACGCAGAAATGACCAGTCAGCATGTGAAAAGGTGCTAATAACAATCATTTAGGAAATCAAAACAGAAACCATGATGCAAAGTCTGTCCCAGTCGTTAGGATGGCTGTTACCAAACAAAACAAAAAACGGAAAGTAACCATTGTTGGCAGAGACATGGAGCCATTAGAACCCTTGTGTACTCACTGATGTTTAGAATGCAAAATGATGCAGATGCTAGGAGAAACAGTTCCTCAAAAAATTAAAAAATGGTATTACCAAACAATCTATTACTTTCACTTCTGGATACATCCACAAATCAATCAAATTTGGCTGTCAAAGATTGTTTGCATTACTATTTTCATAGCAGCTTTATAAATAATTGTCCAAGGTAGGAGCAACCTAAATGTCTATTGACAGATGAGTGGATAAGCAAAATGCTGTATGGTATCTATATACAATGTAGTATTATTCAACAGTCAAAAGGAAGGCATATTTAATAAATATTGAGGATATCATATAAAACAAGCCCACCAGAAAAAATAAAATATTGTCTGATTCCACTTACATATGGTACTCGTGTAGAAAGTTGAGCGCTGGTAGTTGGGTTACTAGAGAAGAAAATGAGAAAATGGTTATTGGATATAGAGAGGATTTTAAAGAACGAAAAGTTTTGGAGATCAAATACACAATTATGCAAATGAATCTACCAGTACTAAAAAGCATTCAAAACGACTTAGATGGTAAATTTTATATTCAGAATTTTGACATAATTACAAAGATTAAAAGAAGCTTACAAAATAACACAAATAACATGCATATATCTGCTTTTACAGAAAACATGTATAAATATATATGCATGCATTTATAAAACAATATTACTTCTAAATATCTGTGAAAAATATATCGCAGGAAAAATGTTAGTATACTAGCAAATGGATTTTCATACCATTCAATACAATTGTTTTGGGGTGATTTTTTTGCACTTTCTTTCTTTCTTTCTTTCTTTCTTTCTTTCTTTCTTTCTTTCTTTCTTTTCTTCTTTCCTTCTTTCTTTCTTTTTGTTATTTTTTTGTGAGACAAGGTCTCAATATGTAGTTTAGGCTGGGCTTGAACTCATTATGTAGCTCAGGTTGGCCTTAAACTTAGAGACAGCCTCCTGCCTCAGTTTGCCAAATGTTGGGATTATAAGCATGAGCCATGGCCCTTCTCTTTATATAATTGACAAGTTCCTTATATTTTTATGATTTTATTATATTTTTAATTTAAAAGATTAGAAAACAATGACAAAGACATAAAACACACAAGTGGTTCATCATTCTTATGCAAAATGATAGCTTGATAGAAATTTATAGAGGCCCTTTCTTTGTTCACTAACTTAAATTCTTGACTTTGTAAAATATCAACAATTGTAAGTGCAAATGTCTGATTCACACTTGAATTTAGAAAGAAATCACCTTCAGTAGTGAGTGTGGAGACAGAAGACCAGGAAACGTGACTATACTGGTGTCATTCATGGGCAGCAAGATTCCAAAACACTATCTCAGATATACTTTAAACTTTTCTCCCCTTATCTTAAAAGTTTGATATTCACTTTTCCAGCATTGCTTTGGAGCTTTTCAATAGGAGGTAAGAAGAAGCCTATAAGTTACATGCCCATCTGCTGCTAGATTTCTCCTGGACAGCTACCCAGCTATGTAGGAGCTGTTCTCCAAGGTAAAATATCACTTTCTTTTCTTCTCAAGTGAATTTAGTGTTCCCAATTTCACCATTCTCTTTCACACCAACTGCCAACTTCATTTTGTGTCCTATCATATTTTTGCATTAACACAGTGTATGAATTTCCCAAAACACTGCTAATTTCATGAAGCCAATCCTAGTATTTCATTCTTTGCTGAGAGAGAAAGTAAATTGACAAGCATCACTAAAGTAAGTATAATTTACCCAAAAAGCTTATTATAATCCTTGTGAATGATTTACTTCCATCTAATTTCAACATAATCTTAGTACTTTTTTATCTTTATGGTTTGTATTCCTCAGAATAACTTACTCTGCAATTAAAATAACTATGTTAAAGGAATGCGATCCAGGAGTAGAATTTAAAATTAATCCAAGGAATGAGTATATTACTCATTTTAACAGAGTTTATGTAATCCACAAAGGCTACATAACAGCCAGGTATACCTATATACATGAACTGCTCCAGCCAGATAGAAAAAAAATAGAATGTAGTATTTAAAATTTATGGAGAACTTTCCATTTACCTTGTCCTATTTTAGGTGATGCATTTAGCATTAAAGTGATCTAGGTTTTACTATTTGCTAACTATGTGACTTACAGTCAATTTCTAGCTTGTTATCTCTAAAAGAAAGATAGATGAATACCTGACCAGCTGAATTTTCGAGATGGTTGAAAACATGGTGTATTTTAACAGTTTACCACTCTTTACAAGCTAAACTTTTGCTAGGATTGTAAAAGCTTTTTAGAATGGTTGTGGTATTTTTTTTTCTTTTTTGGTATTTTGGTTTATGATTTAGAAAATCTAACCGGTTTACTTCACTTTGGACAAAGGCTATATTAATGAATTTTAACTTTCATACCATGTGAAGGTATTAATTTTGATTTCTTTCCTTCTCCTATTGTCTGTATATTCCTCCCTAACTTTTAATTTACAATGCCTGACACCAAGGTGAAGAAATTTTCATTTCAAAATGGAAAAAGCCAAATGATTTGCGAAGTGTCTTAAAAGAGTGTTCAATTTTGTTATGCAGTGTCAGGCACACTAGAATTACTTCTCCTCACCATGTGTTTTTGATGAATGGTATCCTTCACATTTCCACATTATATTTGGATTATCTTCAAACTGCCTTTCTTATTAAAAACTAAATTGTTATATAAAATAAGTAAATTAAGTAAATGTCAGGCATGTACATGAATATAATTAGTTATTTTATTTTTTAGTACTGTTGCCTAGAGAGAGCTGAACAAGAAAGATGACCTTAATTCTCATGTGTTTACTGTCCCTGCCAGAATGGATTGTACATATGGGCACCTTCGTTGTGTGAACCAAAAGGTGCTTTATAGCTGAAAAGAACAGCTCCTCCTGCTTGGTGTTTAAAGTCACTTTGAAAATAAAATCTAATTTTGATGAGAAGGTATGATGTAAAGAAGAAGAAATATAATGAGGGAAAATATTTTTATCACATGAGAGCTAAAATATGTGGACATTTTTAATGGCAGCATTTTAGGGAAAGTTAATTTGCAAGAGTAAGAGGTATATTTGCATTTCAAATAAGGAAGAACAGTCAGTCATTTCCAGATGCTGTGACCAAATACCTGACACTTTCAACTTAAAGGAGGAGAGGTAACTTTTGGTGCACAGTTTCAGTCCATGGATAGTTTCAAGATAGAAATGACATAGTAAAGAAGTAATGCAGAGCAAAGCTGTTGGACCACAGTGGCTAGGAAGCAAAGGAAGAATGGCAGTGGTGGGGGCAAAAATGCACACATCCAGGTCACACTCCAAGTGATCAAGTGATCGGCTCCTAACAGGTCCCACTGCCAACAGCACACTGAACTACTGAACTTTCACTTAGGTGAAGCAAGCTTGGGCAACTAGACTGATTTATATGATTATTTTGTATAATTGTTTGTGAGGTGTTATGGATTGAAATTTAACACCAGCTGGATTACATCAGCATGGCGCTGAGTGTAGATCTTTCACCTCAAGAAAGCTGCCAGCATAAATAGAGATGTGGAGCAGGAGAAGCTTGTCACATTAGTTGCATTGAGATATTGAGGTGTTTTGGGTTCTTGTACGAGTTGCTGTTTGAGCCAATGGTTCTCCTGGAGGAGCTCTGATCTTCACATCGAGCACTATTTCCTGGCTCCGGAGGGGAAGACGTGTGCTGCTTGGTCTCAGGATGAACTTGTACTACTGGCTTCCTGGCATGTACTCAACTGTGCTTGTCGTCAGAGGAGCTCTGGGACTCTGTGTCGCTGAGGATGGTTGTGGTGCTTTTCAGGACAGCCCTGGAGTTGTGGTGAGTGTGACTTCTCCACTCCAACGCAGAACCCTCAAGCTACCAGCACAGCTGGCATAGACTTTCTAGTTTCCACTGCTGACCTTTGGGCCTTCCCAGTACGGATCCATAAAAGAGACTGGCATGAGTCCTTCTTGTTGGCTCTAGACTTCCAGTTGGACTCGTGGGAGGCATTGTCGTGAGCACTGGGTCTTTATCTGGATTCATGTAAGAAATTGCTGTGGGATTCAAGCCTTTGGCTGAATATTCTATGTCTTTAGTGATGTGGATAGATTTCCTGCATTTTCTTGTATAACCCTGGGTGACCATCATAAAAATATTATAAACTCCATGTCCTTATTCTAATTGTTCTATGTACAATGCATGACTACAACATGAGGATATAGCTAGGATCCTAAAAGCAGCTCTCAAGTTCTTACAGTGTGTAGCACACAGCTAGAATCTCCTCAGTGATTGTTGCTAAACCCATCTTTGTTAAGTAAATATGTGAGTAATGCGATGCCATTGCTACTCAGTTCAATGGATATTGAGTATGGCATTGGAATGATGGCATCATTCTGCTTGTTTTTGATACACTTTGGAGAAATTCATCTAAGTAAGACACAGTAGCCATTTACCTCATGCCCTACATTCTGAAGTTTTCAGGAGTGCTTCTAACAAAAAATAAATAGAAAAGCAAACTTCTCCAAAACCATTGCCCTCAGGAGTGACATTTCACATTTGGAGGTTTGTAACTTTGGTGTGCATAACCATTGTCTTCCTAAGACTAACTCTTAAGTTTATTCAGCCTTTGACTTCAAAGTGCTAAGATACATACTTGGATTGATACCAAAAGCACTGTGAGAATAGGCTCATAAAAATTAACTGGGACGGTGATATTTAAAAGAGCAAAATTTTAAAAAAGAGAAGATAGAGAAAAGTAATATTCAGGTATTTAGTTATATAAGGCCCGGGGTGGAGGGGGGGGGACCATTTTGCCAGAGAGATCAGAGTTTTATTAATCATTCAAAAACCAATAAAGTAATAGATTTAAATGGAATAATAATTGCACACTAAGTCAAACAGATCAAAAAGGTATGCTGACAGCTTTGTATCTGGAATGATTCCAGAGTCACATTTGCATGTATCATGAATGGCAATTATAACTAGTTAATGGGAAATGGCAATGTTAGAGCTATGTGTTTGCTGTTGTTACAGAAATGTATTGTAAAGGATGAATATGTAATGTTAACAAAAAGGAGACACAATTCCAGGGCAATGGGATGAGAATGGCATAAAAAGAATAATACAAGGAGGCCCAGTTTGCCGTTCTGTAAAGCTTTGACCTGTGTGTCCCTCCTTAGGCAAACAACAATACTACAGATGACACTGCCTGCAGACATGAGGAATGTTTTCTGGGATGAACTGGCAGCAGAGCTGCCACCGTCCCTACTTTTTTACTTCTACCTTTTGTGTTCAATTGCACAACTGGAAGGCAAGGATTCAGCTTTTTATCTGGATGTGGATTGGGCTTTACTATGTGAAATGTCTTCATTATTTGCAAATAACCTTTCTCTTGAATATAGAAACTGTCACCCTCGACAAAACATAGCTGCCCAAAGAGATCAGTATTCAGTCTCCTTTCCAGAGGTTTAAAAAAAAGAACAAATTCCCAGAATACCTTAAAAGAAATATTTTTTTTTTCCCACACCAGCCAACAATCTGTTAAAGCTGTGAAACATGAAGTTAGGTATTTCTTGCACAGTAGTTTTTATCCTATCAATCACCATGTACATGCTACTGTTGTTCAAGGAGATGAAGGAGCCTTATTAACCAGCTATCTTTGTCCACAGTGTTTTGAAAATGCTAATGCCTGATGGTGAATTTTATACCACTTGAATGGTATTTTTTGTATGATTTTACAAAATGTTACAAGCCTGTGAATTATATGAAAAATACAGATTGGTGATAGAATTTATCTGTTCTCCATCTCTGATTGATTTAACAAAATACTGGGCAATCCCCCTAAAAAGAGATGGTATACTGTCTTTTTGTCCATTTACTTCATGCCAAACATACCAATGTTAGTACCAACAATGACCTCAGAATTCATCTAGTTGACTTGTTTCTGAGATTCAGAGATGCTGAGTTACACTTATACAGCCATGTTAAAATTAATTACAGATTAAGAATAATCTGCATTTATACTTGAAACCAAGTCACCAAGTGAAATACTATTTCTATGAACCTAAGTATTATCTCCTAGTCTTTATTTTGAGGTAAGGAAGTGGAAAGAAAAAAAAACAGTGCATTTATTTCAATATATATAATGAATAAAACATTATGCTAAATATGACCATATATATCCATTCTAATTCTTAGAGTGCCACTGCAAGTTGTATATGACTGTAATGGATTTTTTTTAATTTTAAAAAAGTAATATCATAATGTTTAATTACTATTGTCCAAGGTCCTACAGTTAATAGACCCATGAATTTATCAGTAGAGTTCTGTTACTCAAATTTTCAAATAAGGAAACAAGAAACAGAAAAATTGATACTTTAACACCTGCCTTTTACTGTATTATAATCAATAGATTTGTTAGTGCTACATAGAACCAATTCTCTTTTTTCCCCAGGAATCCTTTCAAATGTGTTGATGTGTCAGCTCTGAAGACTGACAGAAATGTATGTACTAAGTTTCTTCTGGTAGATGATTTGTCAAAAGACTCTCTTCTCATTACTGATATGATTCTTTATATGATTTGCTTTCTGAAAAGGTCTAATAAATTCATATCTAAAGAAAACTCTTGTTGCCATGTGATGTCACAGTATCCTATTCATGCCTTTTTTTGTAGAATGCTTTCCTGAGTTTCACAATGCTTGTTAAAGCCACAGTAAAGTAGAATGGATGTTACAGACAGTTTCTTGGTCATGTAAACTTCGCTAAAATTTTTCAGTTCAACCAGTAACTAGTGGTCTATCATAACAGCTACAAATAATCCTTTGAATGCATATATTTGAAGAGGTTCTTTAAAATGTTTTCAGTAACAGGAATCCTCAAATCAGAGACTTCCAAAGAGCAGCTATTGAGCCTGGATTCTGTGGAGGTGAGATGAGGCTCAGAGAGAATCACATCAGTGTCTAAACAAAGATAGTAAGTGAGTCAATGATGAATGAAGGCATTTCAGAAAGCTAATCAACAAAACACACCACTGACGTCTAGATTACAATATATATGTGCTTCAGACTGGGGAAAAAAGAGAAGGAGGCTGTCATTCTTCTTTTCCCACAAGCTTTCTGCTAACAGGCTGTAGGAAGGCAATAATCACACATGTTGACCCCCCTTGTACTTTTCCAGAATCTATTACAGTGATGGAAGCATACTTAAGAATCAATAAATGCTTTCTGAATAGATGACAAATCACCCCAAGTTAGAATAACATAAATTTCCAGAAAATTTTCTTTAAGCTACGCAGCTAAACTCAGTGTTTTAGTGAAAGTTAATGGATGTTCTTGCATACTGATTGAACTTTGACTGGATTGCATCCCATCCCCAGCATGATCAAGAGTTTCTTGCAGCTGGGAAGAATCAATTTCTATACCCCAGGTTCTAGCATGTGGTTTTTTTCTAGGTGAAAATGTGCTTCTTCATTTTGCCTTCATATTTTCAGCTCTATCAGTGTTTAAGATGGATGTAGAAACTGGAAAATCACTTGACATCTTTACCGAGTGCAAGTGAGAATTTGCTTGTGAGAAAAACTGGAGAAATGGTGCAGGAATGAATAAGTGTAATTATGAAGTTGAAGTTGGGAAATGTGTTGAAACTATTTTTATCAACAACAATAGTATGGGAAAGGAATGAGCAGTTACTTACATGGGTCCATTCATTCCTTTCTGTGATTGTCTAGTGAGTTATTAACACATGCTAAGTATTTCTTGGTGCTAGAGAAAGGTAATGGTAAGCAGAGAGAAAAAAAATTACCCTATTCAAGCAACCATTCTTATCCAGGAAAATAAAGACTTTTTTTTTTGAAAAGTACAACATATGCACTGTTATATGATGAAGGCTTCCCTTAGAAAAAAACGAATAGAAGCCTGGGGTGGGGGTGCACCCCTATGATACCAGATGAGGCAGGAGGACCGCTTTGAGTTTGAGGCCATCCTGGGCTATAACGTGAGTTCAAGGCCAGTCTGAACTGCACAGTGAAACTCTGTCTCAAAAAGAAAAACAAAACAAAACAAAAACAAACCAAAAAAAATGAAAGTAAAATGTAAAGTAAAATATACCATGAGAGAAACCGATTACTTATGTATTTAACTTATAATGAAGTTCTTTCTGAGGAGGTGCTATTTGGCAAAGAGCTGAAGAAATTTAATATTGACAGTGTTTCCCACGCTCTAGTGTCTAATTAGCTTGGAAATCTCAGGAGGTAATGCAGACAAAGCTGGGCACTTGCTGGTACTCTGTGTTCCATGAGGGATGGTGCGGGGCTGTGCTCACGGAGATGGATGGCAGCTTCTCCGTGCCTGAGCTCTACTGAACATGTGGCTTTGGACATCTCAGTGCTGTGGGAAGAGACCGGAAGTCACAGCCTTTGCACACTCTAGCCTCAAACTTGTCGAACATGTGCCACCTGCTCCCACAGCCATGAGAAGGGCCCCATTATAGTAATGGGGATTCCCAGAGAATCAGCACACTCTTCGTGTGTCAGAATCTTTAAATTCAACACACTATTATCTATTTTACCATGAAAAGTAATATACTATACACAGGCTGTGGGGAATAAAATGTGCACATCTTGATAAGAGAAGCTTTCACATTCTTGATGTGAAATGACAACTTCTAGAATAGAACCATACAAAGGTGCAGATCACAAATATCATACAAAAAGAGCATCAAATTAAAAAGTGTCTGTCTCGGTCATATATTCAGGAGGCTATTGTGGAAAAATTTTAAATGGGAGCATGGAGAAGAAGATAAAGGCAGAATGATAGAAGAGTAGAATATGGGGTCATCAAGAAAAACATAGTATATCAGTTTCCAGAGGGAGGAAATTGTGCATAGAACGGAGATCAATCAACTACTCCGCTATGTGATATAATATTAGATCACACTGAGTCTCAAATTTTTGTCCAAATAATTATATACATATAAGAATTTATAACAAAGTAAGTGTATTTATTCTACATGTATATTTAGTCTAGAAGGCGCATGAAGAAAAGGTTAATGCAGTACTGTCAGAGGGTTTTGTGTGTATGATATTTTTATTCACTAGAATCTAACTAATTGGAGACAACACCAAAATTTTTTCTCTTTGACTTGACATTTAACAAAATGGGTAAACCAGAGGAATAAAAATAGCTTCACTAAAAAAAGCCAGTTTCCAATGTTTGCTAATGTTTTTGAGCACATAATTTTTGTGGAGTATAATGCTAAGGGTATGAAGAATAACCTTACTGAATTGTGTACGCAAGGAGTCTAAATTCAGAGAGATTAAAAACTCTTCTTGCTCTTAATATTAATAACAACAAATACATTCTATGTTCAGGGTTCACAACAGATATTCTGACACAGAAACCACTACTTTTTGATTATTGTACTGTGTGCCTTTTATGATCTGAGGTCTGATCCCATTTATTTATTTATTTATAAGTAAATAAATAAATAAGATGGAGTCTGCAAAATAAATAAATAAATAAATCAGCGTCAGGGGCTTAGCTCAGTGGCATAACTGCCAGCCTGACAAGCATGAGGTCATGAGTTCGATCCCTGATACCAAAACACAGACACGCACACACACACACACACACACAACTTCAGGCAAAGAAAAACCCCTATAAAATATTAAATTTACTGAGATATCTTGAGTTTAATACAAGTTACCTTTGGCCTCTATATTTACAAGAGGTGCTCAACGTGGTGACCATTAACTTTCAGACATTTATTAGTGCTTCAAACTGCTGCTTCAGTAACCTTGGTCATTGAAATTGCTGCACATGGATTTTTCAACTCCTTCTGTAAGGGTCTGCCGTGTAGTTGGTTTTCTACAATATACTAAATCATCTAGGAAGGACCCCCCATATGAGCATGATGGTGAAAAAACACCCCAGCCTATTGTTTTCTTTTTCTCTTCCTGATGTCTGTATATATTTTTTGGCCGTCTCTCCATCTCTGTCTGTCTCTGTCTCTGTTTCCATCTCTCTCCCTCACTTCCTCTTTCATTAATTCAAGCAACTAGACTTTTTTATTTTTTGGAAAACATAAAATAATATTTCACAACAAAATAATAGGAAAATACCAATAATTGATACATTACATATTGTTTTCATCAAAGCAGTCAGAGTAGAAGATATGGTCTTAAAATTTCTTCCAACAGTATTAACACAACCCTTTCTTTTTAATGAACTAAGAGAAACTACATAACTAACCTGTACTTTTTCCCTTTTTCTTTCTGCCTTTCCCATTTGCCTACCCTAGTTTCTATTTCCTTTTCAAGAGTTTATTCTGATTTCATGTTTATTGTACATTTTGGATTTTATTCATTTTCTCACACCAAGGAGACAATATGGTGTTTACACATGTGAGTCTAATTTATTTAACGTATGAGTCAATACCACGAATTAATTAATGAATTTTGTAATCATCAAACATATGATATGCTCACATGAAAATACTAAGCCTTCCAAAAGCCTGATTCATTCAGTAAGGCCTATTACACTTATAATCCTCTGAATAAATACCTAACATGATTTATGAAGTTCACTGTTAAGGGAAACAAAAAGTGTTTCCAAATTAATATTTATTGTAACTTTTTATTTACAATTTTTTTCTGAATTCTTCTGAAGATATTTTTCTTACTAGACTCTTCAGCCTTCTGGACAGTAACAAGCATGTTAATTTTGCTTCTCACTGTATAAAATTCTTGACTTATTGGACCTAATTTTAAAATCATTCTGGTGTCATGGGATTTCATGATCAAGTTTCTTTTCCCTTTTTCTTGATTTTCTCCAATTAATCAAATCTCTATGGAATTCTTGTTTAGAGTGTTCATATGCCTATATTTCTTGACCAAGCATTAACATTTAAGGCATAAATATATAATATATGCATTCCTTACATTCCAACAATGTAGTGATCAAAACCTGTTTCAAACGTTTGAAACACACACATGCTCTGATTATATACACATCAACATGCACATCTGCATTATAAAACACAGTTAAGTGAAAACATCTCAGTGGGTCTAATCTAATACGATGAATTTTGCACCGCAGAAGTGCACTTTGATTTGTGATCAAACATTTACAGGAAATTTAAAAACTTTATAATGGAAGATTATAAAGTCATGATCTTAAAAATGTAGATATGTGTGTTTCAATAATTTTGTTGAGGGTATACACATTAAATTTAAAATACAAAACATTTGCTTTTAACTGATAAAGCAATGGGCAGTATAATGAGGAACAGTGTATGTATTTATTTTAAAATCACAAAATTTCCTACACTTTTTAAACATCCAGTACCAGGATAAAATTATACCCTCTGTCTTTTATTATGTAGAATTTTGGATTTGAATACATATACCTGGAGCTACTATTTCCATTTAGTGGGACAAACTCAAACTCAAAACTGCTTTTTTGATTTTGCTTTTCTTTCTTTTTTTTTTCCACTCCTGGTGTGTGATAATATTTAACATAACTCTTTGAGGTTTTACCTACTGCTGGTACTAGCACCAGTTGAATCACAGACACTTTTCCCTGAACTCATCCTTATAATACAGGGAGAGAAGTAATTGAATCCTGTGTGGGAATCAGTGTATTGCAGTCTAAATGTCCTCTTCTGCCAGTGTTTTATATCCTCCCAATACAGTGGAATATGGTGATATAAATATGGTGATATAAAAATGGACTATGGTGACGTAAAGTGATATATCCAGATATATGGTGTATGTCTGGATTATTTTTCACTGCATGACCAACCTGATTTCCCTCCATGGACTATACAGTAGTAAAAAAATGCAGAACCTAATGATACAAAGAAGAGAGGTTAAAAGTTAAACAACTTTTCTGAAAGTTGTCCAAATTAATATCTTTATCTTTAATAATAAGAGTTTGAGGTAACTTGTTTTCCTTTCAACACATCTAACATTGAGTAGAAAACAGAATAGTTCCAATGGAAAAGTAAACAGAGGACATACATGATTTCACTGTAACTATATTTTAGTATTCAAAGCTGTACATTTGGGAAATGTGACTAGATGCTTAAATGAAAGGAAGATAATCTGTGGGATTTATAGACCAACACAGGTGCCCCTCTTTCAGTCCTGAGTGGGAGTAAAGGGGATATGTGAGATGAAAGCAAAGCGATTCCTTGCACAGAGGTAGCTTTGTAAAGCATATGGCTGATGATTAATAAATCACCTGATGAAAAGCAAAGAAAATTACTTTTTCTAAGCTAAGTGACAATTTTACAAAGATACTAGAGAAAATTAAAAATAAGGATGAGGAAGTGAGAGACAATTGGTGATAACTTGGAAGAGAAACACATTTTGAGACACACACAAAACAATGATTTCTGGAATGTGTGCCTACATATCTCTACACGTACAGAAATTTAGCAAATTTGCAAGTACTAAAGCTTAATATTATAGTAAATTACTTTTAGAATATGTGAGAGGAATCATATTCAACTGTATTATCTTATTTCAAAAAGTGTTCTGTGAGTTAAGAATTCAAATGTGTTAGAATTTGTTCTTGCTGCCCATTGACTTTTTCCACTGTTTTTACTTTATGGTTACTAACAATAAAAGCAATAGAAACAATAGGAAAACAATAGGAAAAGCAAGACACTTCTACTGAAAACGACAGAAGTGTTAATTTAAAAAATAACGGTTTCAGACTCCTGTGTTTTTAAATGTTCTATGTAATGAGAGTTTCCATTTATTTTTCTACCTACTAAACTGACTTGATCTGATCTTATTTGGAATTTAAGACACCTGACACATCTGCAAACTGAAAATTTAAATGCTACTAAGAGATAAGTTTACTGATAATATATGTTTTCTAAACTGCTAAATGTCTAATAACTGATACTGCTTCAGAAATATACAAAACAAAATCATGTACAATAGCAAAAGAAATTTTAAATTAAAGTTATCAAATTCATCATTATGATGTAGAAGAATTTTCTCAGAATAGACATGAGAATGATTAAATAAAAGAAAAAATAATAACCATGCATTGCTGTTTGAACAATAGATATTCTGGTGCACAATACTACCACACTAGAGAATTAACATGTTTTCTTAAAGTGTCTTTTTAAGAAAATAGAATGTGTGGCATGTCAAAAAACACTTTGTATTTTAAGGAATATGTATAACAATATCATATGCATATTTCAATTAAATGTGCAGATACCAAGAAATAACTTAGATAATTTTTTATGATTGAGAATTACAAAAATTTTCTTGATAGGTCTGCGCTAAATAATAAATTATAATATAGCAAGTAAATAATAATAGGTATTTTAAAACATTTAATAAAACCTAAAAGATTAAAAAGTAACAACCTTTTATGTGAGATACAGCAAGAGAACATCACTGAAATTTGGTCATAAATACTTATAATTTAAAAAGTTATAAAATAATTACAATCACAAATATAGAGAAACATAAAGAAAATGTTAAATATTAAAACATTCTTAAAATGGAGAAAAATGTAAATACAAGTATGTTATTTGACATTTGTATGTAAATACATGCATGCTACATGACAATGCCTGGCCAGATTGACTAGGAAATAGGAAAGAAGACTCTATTGATCATAACTAGAAAGATAATATGTAGTTAGAAAAAAGTTAGGAAAGACAAGTTTTTCTTTTTCTTTTTTTTTTCTTTTTTTAGTTCCTTGAAAGGGTCTATGAAATCAACTTTTAAAGGAAAATAAAACTGAGTAATGCTTAGTAATTAGAAGAATTTTATAGAATATCCATTTCTATCATACTGCCATGTGAAAAAAAAGAAGCAATTTTTAAAAAAATATTCATGACCCAGATGGCTCTACTTGCAGCGTGATAAAAATTTAGTAAATTTTCAGTATTAAGGAAACTAGTCTACTGAGTGAAATGGTAGTGCAAATAACTCATTCTGACTAGATTTAGAAAGCCACCATAATAAATAGATATATTAGTCATGACTCTTTGCAGAGATAAGACCAGTTACACCCAGTAAATGTATTACAAGGAATGGGATCTCATGATTGCTGAGACAGACTAGTCCCCATACCTATAGA
Organism: Hydrochoerus hydrochaeris; assembly: GCA_004027455.1. Classification (NCBI taxonomy): domain Eukaryota; kingdom Metazoa; phylum Chordata; class Mammalia; order Rodentia; family Hydrochaeridae; genus Hydrochoerus; species Hydrochoerus hydrochaeris. Next base: position 97,715 of record PVLA01003160.1, read on the forward strand.
GTTAGCGCGAAAACAAGAGATCCAGTGGAGCAAAAGGTCTAAGTGCCAGACTGATTTAAAAGGCCTGGGAACCAGGAGACCTGTTGATTTATTTTCTTTCCTGAAAACTGGGGATCTCAAGAGAAAGAGGAAGTTGGACAAGAGGAACTGTCTCTCAACTGGGCACATATCAGCTTTAAATCCTATACTGCAACTCACTGAGCACATGTAAGGGGTGCACCAACCTTAATCAACCGATTTAAATCTAGAATCGGGCCGAGGGTTTAATTTAGGAGCATAAGCACCTACCTGGCAAGAGCGAAGTTGTGAGTTTGATCCCTGGTACCAAAAAACCAAAAACTTAGAATCAAAAAACACAAGTTGCCAGAATTTTTGCACAAATACATAGTTGACCAAAGGTACAAGTCAAATTGAAACATAAAATTCAATATTACAGAGTCAAAAAAGTTAAGCTTGTTTATGAATATATAAGAAAAATTTTCAAATTGTGCCATATTAAATCCAATGATACATATGATTTTATATCTATCTTATCTAAGGGATATATCAATGTAGTTTATTTTATTTAAGCTAACGTAGTTTAACTACTAAAAACACCTCATTGTGAAATGCAGAATATTTTGGTAGAAGATTGGAAAAAGATCATTAAACTTATACTGCTGACCCAGTTAATCTTCATGTGAAAAAAATTTAATTATTTTCACAGACAGTATAAAATTATAAGTAATAGATGCAAAAGCACACTGAAAAATACATGATATTTGTATGTGTTTGTTCTTATAGGGCTAAATACTTTTAAAAGAAACAAAAATCACTTGATATACAGTAAAACTGATTTTATTTAATATTAAAAAAGAAAACAAGGGGGAGAAAGACAACTTAGGAACAATGGAAAATATTTACCACAGATATGAGACATAAAACTTTACAGTCTACAAATCAGCAGACACACATACGTGTACACACACACATTCAGTTACCTCAGTATAAAACACATAGAAGATATAAACAAACTGAGCCATGAGAGAAGAAATATGGCTGGCCAACAAATAGTTGTGGAGATTCAGTAATAATTTCAAAATTAGAAAATAAAAAATTCATGAAAATAAAACAGAATTATTATTACATGGCATATAATTCCTTTCTTACTTCAACTGTTTTCAGTGTATCAATTACATGCATAGGAGAAGACATAAAGCATCATTTTCCCTCGTACTGCTGAAGTATAGACTGGTACATCTTTTTCAGGGAACAAATCAGAAATATGTAGTGACACTGAAGATGTGCACATAGTATTCTTTGACCACCAATTATGTTCCAAGGTATAAAACTTTAAAAAAAAATCCTCATCTCTGCTCTTCACAAGACACAGAAATGAATGTTCATCAGCAGGTTGGTTTTAGAAGAACAATGTAAAAGTATCTCCATTGGACGATGGAAAAAAAACTTTTGTTCTTGGGATGGAATGATCTACCATGGTTTCATTTTTTAAAAAGTTTATGTCTTAATCTGGACAAGTAGTTTGGGAAATTACTGCATTATTTTTACAGTTTTGCGCGCTAATACAATTATATTATGTAGGAAAAACACAGCACCATTCATGGGAAACTAGGGCATGGAATGTGACCCTTGAGGATATTCATCTTTTAAAGTTACTACTTCTAAAGTTACTTTTAAGTTACTACTTCTCTTAGAACAGCAGTTCTAAACAACTCTATCATGTGCTTTATTCTACAACTAGAAAAAAAATCCACTTTAGAGTTAAAGTGATCATTTAATTATGTATATTTCTCTCCTAAATTACTGTTGGGTTCAGTCTATGTCTTTTTATATCTGTCATTATCAGGCACCATCATTTTTCACTTGAAAATTGCAATAATTTTCCCCCTGATCTCTATGAGCTGATATAAGATCCCTCTTGAACTTTTGCTTATACCACTTTGCAGCTGAAATAATATGTTCATTTGAAAGTTCATGTTTGGACACTTGTATAATATTCTATTGCTCTGATGACAGTTTAAATGAAATTTGATCTCAAAATTTTACATGATCTTCCCCTTATCTCTCTTTTTTCACAGAACTCTGGTCACGCTAGTATTTTAAATGGAACTCTTCTATTATTTTTCCCTAAAATCAAGACTTACGCATGTGTTGTTCTCACTACTTTAAGCATATTTTCATTTTCCTTGTTTAGCAAACTTCTTCTATTACTTAAATTTCCACCTCAAAGTCTTTCTAGCAAAGCCATCTTTAGGTTCCTGAAATATATGTGTCCTCCTAAACTTTCATGTTTCCTTATTATGGTACTTTTCTCTATAGTATTAATTTCAGTTTGTTATAATGATTCAAATAGATAGTTGATAATTTGATTAATAGCTCTCTTTCCAACAGTGTTGAGTAATGATTTTATCTACTACATGACTCTTGGTGTCCACATTTTCTAGTTTAGCACTGATACAGACTATAGCTCAATAAATATTTATTGTATAAGAAATAGGTAACATTCGTCCTTAAAAACTCCATTTTTGAAGAGTCTCTCAATTTAAAAAAAATAGAAAAATTTGACAAATTCTTTGCTGTAGAAGATAACTTACTTGAAAAATGCCTGAACATAGAATATTATGTCTTTGGAGGAAAAAAGCAGGAGGTGGTGGAGGATGGATACAAGGAGGGGAGGGAGAAGCAGAGATGCAGAAGAAGAAAAGGAGCATGGAGAAAGGAAAAGGAAGCATAAAGAAGCAAAGAAAAATTTTAAAATCAATATGAAATTCAGTAGGGAGAAAGTGATCTTCTGTGTTTCAGGTATGAGGTTTTTGGTTGATTTTTTTTCTTGTCTTAATATTTTGAAGGATGTCTAGTCTGATAAGTGCCTGTTTTTCAGTATTACTAATGGCTGTTATTTTCTTCTGATTCATAAAGAAAATATATAAATAAAAATTGCTCATGTGCCACAAGAAGTAAGTATCTAAAGCTACTTGGTTAGTAAAGTTGAATGGGGTAGAAAAGAGAATTTTAAAAAGCTGAATTTATTCTAATAAAAAGCAACATCCAAATGTAATAATGCCAACTGCCCTAAATCTAATGTTTATGTGCATGGACTTATAAAGTTTTAAGTGTCTTTATCTCTAAACGATGAGAATATGTTACTATGTCATATAGCCATAGATTCTCAAAGAATTTACTACCATTAAACAGTTTCCAGTTTTGTAAAATCCACTGGGCAATTTGATCGCACAAAGGTAGTTTTTTCAGAGATCCATCTCCTCAGTTTGTAATTCTTTTCATACTCTTACATTGTTTAAGTTTATACAGCTAGTAACAAATGACAGAATCAGAATAAAAATCTCCTACAACAAATTCTAAAGCCAAGTCCAGTCATTGAACGGCTCTGTCTTTTGAGAATCCATATAACTTTCCAAACCTCTTTCTTGTCTACATACCTGTTCATTTCCTTTCTGAAATAAAAATTTCCAAACCTATTCTAATTACAAAGTAGCATGATATGATTGCATGATCCAGTATTATGAGCAAATACAACTTAAAACTTTGAAGCCCCTTGTAAACAAAGCATGTATTTGGATCTCTTTGAATCTCCACAAGTGGCAATGCCATAATGAAGTATGGTCTAATCTGGTGGAGATCCAGGCAGAGCAGTCATTGGGGTATTTTTAAACAATGAAGGAGTTGGTAGAAAGCCTTAGAGGGTGAGGCATTTAATATGCAAATACGAGTTAGGAAAGATATTATAATGTTAATGATACAACAGGCTAGACACAAACATTGTGCCTTAGTTGGTGCATTTAGTTTCTATAGGAATCCCAAAGCCACATTATTTGTATACTAAAGTTGCAAGAATAAAGGGACATATTGTAAACAGTGAAAGCCAGATTTCTCAGTATTGGAGAATTTAAAATGGTGGAAAAGATGGAAGCTACAACAAATCCTAAGGTGCTAGGCTGAAAGAGAAGCTGTGAATTCAGACTCAGTAAAAAAAGAAAACTCAGACAGCAGTCCCCGTCTTCACACTGCAGTTCTGTCTTCTGTGGTTTCAGTTACTTCTGATCAGTTAAATCTGAAAATCTTAAATAGAAAATTCCAGACATTTCATGATGTTGAACATATGTGTCTTTATGAACATGATGATAACATCTCCCCACTTATGAAATACCTCACTTAAGTAAAAAGGTAAAAGTTCTTAGTAAGGTTAAAAGACAATCGTATGATGAAGTTGTAATATTGTTTTAAAGTAATGCCCTAGGCTGGGGATTTAGCTCAGTGGCTTAAGTGCCTGCCTGGCAAGTGCAAGGTCATGAGTTCGATCCCTGGTACCAATAAATAAATACACAAATAAATAAATAATAAAGTTATGCCCTAGTCCTAGACTTCTTTAGAAATTGTCAAATTTGATTACTCATCCCATTTTGATATGAAAATTTTGTCCCAATCATCATCATTTATTTGGTACTCAAACTGCAAGCTAGAACTTGCCTCTTCTACCATTTCTAGCCAAAACAATGTGTTTGCATTTGTTATTTTTGGTACTGACTTCACCTCTCAGAATCAATTCATCACAAGTACCAAGCTGCTATTGTATATCCTGCTGTAACCATTCTATTTTTATTCTTGCTGTTACTTCGTTACTATGTCAGATTTTTAAATTAAGCTTTCTCATAGGTATTTATGAAAAACATGCTTCCACATTATCTGTGTTTTATTATTATGAATGTATAGGAAAAGTATAATATGTTTAGGGTTTCAGGAATTTAATAGGGGTCATCTGGGGATGACAGGAGCTCACACACACAAAGGACTAGATGCTGTAAGAGAAATGGATATATGTGTATATTAGTATAATATGTATCTTTATATTAATGGTTTATACATTAACATATATGCGTGATGCATAATATACAATAAATACACACACAGAATTACAGGAGTTACATCCAGTGAGAAGAATTAGAAGCAGGAATATCCAGTGCCTATGAGCACCCCTTGCACTCAGACCTTAATGTCATTATTCAGTACAAGGTACCAGAGATTAGTGAATTAGAAAAAAAGACAATCCTGGGGCATCTTGCATTATCTATTAAGAAAATGCTGAAAACATGAAAATTATCATTCTCAAACTCATATTTATATAAATAGATATTTAAGAAACAAGACTGATGTGACAAATTTTCTTCCAAAAATTCAAGTTTATAAGTACATAGACAAGAATGTAGAATATCACATATATCAAATTAATACATTTCTGAGCATTATCCACCAATGAATGCTAAAATAAAGGAGTGTTTTAAAAGAGAATATTTGCATAGCTGCCAAGTGTGTTTCTCAAATATTTAGTAATTGTGAAGGAAAAAAAAACCACAAGTCTGCAGTGGAGAAACTCAGCAGACTTTACCTTTGTTAAGTGTTCTGGCTTACTATTTCCAGGAAGACGTGTTAATCACACGCTACATGAAATGATATTCTGTGAAAGACACGCCAACTCTCTTGTGTTCTTCTCATTAATGCAGTCTCAACAGCAGCTCTGAACACCTGTAGACAATCTCAAGTTGAAGAGCATTTTATTTTGTATCTGTCCATTTGAAAGTAACATGAATTTATTAAAGAAATCATGAAAAAGTATAATGAAAGATAAAAGAAACAATGAGGAATTGTTACAAACGGGAGATTACAGAGACATGAAAACAACCCATGTGAGATCTTGAATTAGATTTTGAAGCATGAAACAGGTATTAGTGAGGGGCTGGAGATTTAGCTCAGCAGCATAAGCGCTTGCCTTGCAAGCGCGTGGTCATGAGTTCGATCCCCGGTACCAATTAAAAAAAAAAACAAAAACAAAAAAACAGATATTAGTGGAATTATACCTCGGTTTATGCCATAATTTGATTCCTAAAACTCCTCCAAAAGTCCACATTAAAGGCTTATTCCTCAACATGATATTATTGGGGTGTGGTAAAATTTCAGAGGTTAGGCCTAGTGAAGAATCTTTCAATCTGTAGGACTCATGGCATCAAACTGATTGGAAGAATCTGTTTTTTTCCTCTGTTTCACCTTGTCACCATAGGTGACCGGCTTTGCTCCACCCTGAGCTTCTGCCATGTCATTCTGCCTCACCACACGTTGCAAAGCCACGGAGCTATTTAATTCTGGACTGAAATTTCTACAACTGGGAGCCAAAATAATTTTTTTTTGATAAATTTATCACCTTAGGTATTTGTTATAGCAATGGAAAGAGGTTACTGAAGTAAATATTCTATGGTAATGTAAAGGGTTATAAAGGAAAATGGAAAAAATAAAATATCTGGTAACTCTTTTACTGTATTTGTAATTTATTTATAACAGTCCCTGAAGTCCCAGGTTAAAGAATATAGCTAAGAACTGTAGGGGACAGAGGCTATTGTGTATTTTTCATTCTCTATACAGTACATTGGGGAAGCAGAGGCAAGCCTGCCTATGAAAACATCATAACCAATGGGGAAATGGGAACACATTACTGCCCAGAGATCTCTGTAAACTTGCTTCAGCCATTAAATGGATGAAATGAAAATATAAAACAATGTTTACAAAATCCTTTGGTAGCAAATAAAAGCAATCAACCTAATGTTACAAAGAAACACAAATAAAATAAACACAACATCATAATTATTGTACAAAAATAAGCCTACACTGGGAAGGAGATGAAAATAAGAACTTTGACCATCTCCTTATACATCTACATGATAGAAATAGATGATTTATTTTTTCTTGTTTCAACTGTTGTGCATTTTACTTATTTATACCTTTACCTTGCTCCGCCCACAACCCAAATGATTATTTGGCTCAGATTTAACTTGCCACTCATAAGCAGTGTTTTTAAAAAGCACACAGAAAAGACTGAGGATTTTCGAGGCCTACGAAGGAACTGCAGACAAACGAAGCTGCATTGACAAAGACTTGGAAAGAAGCACCACATTCCCGACAGACAGAGTAAGACAAGTGTGCTGGGGACACAGGCGGAATGGGAGCGTCAGACCATGCGTCCACTCCCATGGATATGACAATATGACAACCTTCATGGATATTTTAAAGTGTTTCTGAACAAATGTGCTGACATGAATTTCACAGCAAAGAAGTGGTTTAATTTGTATATTAGAAAAGAAAATGGGTGAGGGAGAAAAAGAATGAGTGACATCCAATAGGGTATATAAACCTTAGGGTAAGAGACCAGACACGGGTCTGGGGGCTTCAGCCTGCTATCTGGAACCTACTGACCCCTCATGAGTTAGGATTAGTTTACCCTGAAGTAAATCAACAGATTCTGTTGTCATGCTGGAAAATGTCTGATAAACGCATCTAACAGTGTTAGTGTATTAATTATGGTAACATTGAAGTTATTATTAGCAAGGACCTACTTTTTAGCAAACACCAGTACCAAGATAGCTTTACAAAATTTATGTAAAAAATGTGTGAGAATGCAAGTTGCTTATACTGACATCAGGACATTTGAAAACATTACCATAATCCGTAGTGGAAATGTAATGGAATTATCATTTTCTTTTTAATTGGGAAAGATGTAAGCTAAATGTTTTTATTTTGTGTACCAGCCATAATTATTTCAATTGCCTCTGTTGTGTTTACAGCATTTAATTCTGAAAAAAAAAGAAAAAAATTTTAAAAATAGATTCTTATTTTATGTATTGATGCTGCTTGAATAAAACCATTCTGCCATTACTGTGAATAAATGTGACTAGTGACAAGAAAGAAATATGGCTTATAAAAGAAACTAAGAAAGAAATTAATATGGTTCTATATTTTTACATTAAAAACATACTAGTGATGAATTGAGGTCGATATCTTATGTTTTATTTATTTGATGTAGTAAATTTGCATAAATCAAAACCTTCAGTCTTCATATCTTCTGGAAGGAAAATGTTCACTTCCATAAAGGACAAATCAACACGCTGTTTATACACACCAGGCAGATGCTTTTTGCACCATCTGAAGCCAAAACATGCTGCTCCTATGACTGCAGTAAAATCCAGCCTAAGAGACATAAATCAAATTGCTGCTACCCTTAAGAAAGAGGATATATTCAGAGGAAAAAGTGCTATGACATGACTTACATTTCACTAAACTACCTCTGGCCGTGATTCTGAGAACAATCTAAAAATAATTAGGAGTGGGAGGAATCAGAGGGGAAAGTTAGACTCTTGTAACAAATCCAATAAAGTAGATGAAGACTTTTATCAACATATATTGTGGTGATTTTTAGAAAGCAAAAATCTGGGTATTTCTTAAGTAAAGACTACAAATTTTTATGTGGAATGAAAGACATAATGAATTGTTACTAAATAAATGTTTAAGTTAATAGAATTATTTCTTGGGGGAATAATCTACAATAAAGGTATTGCACACAAGTTCTATCTGAAGATGCCAAAGGTAATCAAATGTTGTTGTGAAAGAATGAAATTTTAAATATTAAACACATTTCTATTACATAAAATAATGGACATGGAAATTTCACTTCTAAATTATCCTACAAAATTCTGGCTAAGCCTGGCATGATGAAAACTGACATGTTTCTTGGAAAATGAACCAATGATGAACAAAAATTTCAAATATTTAATGTCTGAATATTGAGAATATTAAAAATAGCTGTATTAATCATGATTATAAATAAGCATATAAGATTTTAGGTTGATTTTTACTACCTATTCTTTAATTGATTGTTACTTATTATCTTTTACTCAATATTTGTTTTGTCCTAGCGTCATCTATTTCTTCCTTCATAAAGTTCCCCACTCTTCTGTTGATGCTCTAAAAAATTCTTCTTAATAGCCTGCAGGTCTATACTGTATCTGATTTCACTAAATTCTTTTTAAATTAAGATAATATCAAATATATTTAGAATATCAGCATATTTGTGTTTCTTCTTTTTTCATAATGACAAAGGCAGTTCTTTTGTATGCATTAACACTTTTGTATCACATTTTAGACTATAAATAAATATTTCTCGAGTAAATTAGTGAATACATTTGTAATTCCTAGAATCGCAGTTCCATTTGTATGTGTGATGAGGTCATGTAGAATCTTTCAATGTGCCTTTCCTGTCTCAAATTACAGAAAATCATGTGCTCTGTTTTGCACCAACTTTCCTTGTCACTCGGGAGGTAGAGCTGAGCTTGCATGCACTGATACAGGGTAAGTGGTCTGATGAAGACTCTTATTTATCCTTAAGTATTCAGCTGTCACCTATAACACGAAGGTGTCCAAATCTATATCTCTAGCTTTGACTCTCAATACCAATGTTGTTCAGGGTATTATTAATAGAATTTTAGTAGTTGGCTTCAGAGCGGATTCCCCATCTCCCAACACAGGTAACCTTGTGCAGTACCCTTCAACACAGTTGTCCTTTGTGGAATTCTTGCTCAGTTTTCTTTCTATGGTCACTAGAACTAGAAGAAGCATATAAGGAGTAATCTGATTAATAGAACATGGTGAGGGAATCAAGCAACCTGATAAAACATGAAATATGATCAGTTCCAAACACCATGCGCGATGAGTTTGGAACTGATCATATTTGTATGAATAGTCCTGGCCCACAACTTCACCGAAACCTTGTGAGGGACTCAGAGCCAACTTTCCTTAATCATTCTTGGGTTCCTGGCCATATACAATATAGGAATGAATATATGTTTGTTGCTGCAAGGTGTAAAGGTTTGGGGTAATTTCCTGTGTAGTGACCAGGTCATGACTATAGCAGCATCTTATACTCAAAATAGCTAAAGCTGAAGTTGTTCCATTGAACCCTAGATCTCTCTCTCTCCTATTTTTTACAGGTTGATGTGCCCCAACCCTCTAAAGCATTCTTCTTCCTCTCTCAAGTCACCATGCTTAGATTTACTGCTAACGTCCTTTTTTTTCCCTTTAAGTTTCTTTATCTTTTCCACTATTGCCTTAAGCTTCAAGACTGACCCATATAATTTCCCACTTAAATTATTTTTTCACCACTTAGTTTCTTCAGATAGTAAGAATTACCAACCCATTTTCTATATTTGAAACTTGGATGAGATTTTTACCTAACAATTCTTTATTTTTGAAAGTAAGAGTAATTTTATGATATTAGGATAAGTTTAAATACCAGATATACTTTATATGATATTTCCATGACTTGCCAGAATAAGAAATTCTGAAAAAAAAATACAGAAAAATTAAACTAATCACATTATTCATTGTATTGTAAACAGTATTTTATAGCAAACAAATTTTTTGCATAAATAGTGAACATAAAAGATAAAATTCTGTTTCAAACATGTTTTACTAAATAAATTTTATAATTCAGGATGCTAACCATAAGAATTGCTAAATAGAGGTAATATTTTAGTGAACAAATACTGATATCCAATAATTTTTTTTATTTTTTAAAATAAGAAACATACACTATAAATCCTCAAAATTTATCTGTTATTTTTTATATGCTACTTTGACTTAGAACATTTACTTTCATATAGAAGGAGTTAAAGATTTGTCAGATGAATTGTTGCTCAATGTAATTATGTGTGGATAAATGAAAAGTTACTTTTGGACAATAGAAATAGCTTAGTTCTTCTCCCTCAGTAGAAACTGAACAGGGCTATCAAGAAACCTGTATTGATCATGGAGGAAGTGAAGTGCCTTTCTGTTTTCAACCCACTGTGACTCTCATGTAATCTGTGCAGCCTGACTCCAGAAAACACTTAGCCTGCACCACTTCTTTAAAGAGCCACCCAACTCACATATGCTAGAGTAAAACACAAATGGAAACACTAATCCTGAAAGAATCTCATTTCCAAACACTTGCGCACAGGGTCACTGGCTGGTGATAAAAGGAAGACAAAGTAAAGCGTGAAAGACATGTCCCTTTAGGTGCTGGATGACCAGCTGTCATTTCTTTATTTTCTTTCAAATCAGTCACGTGAACTGTTCTCTTCTCCTGGAACGTGGACTTACAAATGCCTATGTTTCTATTTATATCTTTCTCTTTGTGTATTCATTATATGCTCTAAGTGACCTTACCCAGTCCATTATTCCTTCTAATGGTTCTAACATGAATTGCAGTGTCTCATTGATAATTTCCAAATTTATTGAAAAGGGAGATGACAGCCTTATACTTTGTTATACATAGATTTGTGCTTTGTCAGTGCCTCTGGAATAAGACCGTGTTGTGGACCCTTTTGAAGACCTAATTTCATCGTCACTGTATAGCTACATTGATAATGAAAGCTGTGGCTTACTCTTCCCAAAGTGTTAAGGCCCAGAGGCCACCAGTCAGCCTGCTTGTTTACTCCTTCTCCTGAGCTTCAGGGAGAAACACACTGACACCTGCCAGGAGGAGCACTGTGATGTTCAGACATGTCAGAATGATCAGTGCACAGCTCAGGTCATCGCATCCCTGAGGCACTGCTTTAACTTCTGTGAGAAATGCTTAGCACGTGGCCATTTCCTCCACATAAAAGAATCCTGGGTACTTAATATATATCATAGGTGTAGAATGACAACTTGGAATCAGTTCTGCTAATTCAGTGTGCAGCCCTGCCACTTCCTAGTCTGTAACTGTAAGCTAATGAATAAACTTTCCTGCATCCATTCATCGGTGTTCTTATAAGTGGGGGAGAACAGCAGGAATGTAAATATCAGTCTAAGCTTTTACAGGTGAATTAAAATGGGAAAGCAGATGAACTCTAGGGCAAAACAACCCAGGGAAAATGGAAGTTGCCGTGCAGAGTTCATTTTTAAACTTCCAGGAAGCAGAATACGATCAGGAGGTGAATAGCTTATAATTTATCTGAACCTTCTGAAAATCCGAAGGCACTCTTAATACAGGCTGTGTTAATGATACAGATATAGCAGGGAATGCCATGAGTACCTGTTATTGGTTTGTCATTGCAGGAGTCTATTGTTAGACTTTATTTTCCACCCATTACAAAGGACCACACAGGTTGCTGTGAATTATATCTGAATGGAGGAATGGCCTGTACACTGACACTTCCAAGGCTGCCCAGTGAAGTGGTGAGGGTTGAGCTTAAAAATCTTCCTCCAACCTGAGCCCCAGAGCTGGGAAGGACTCAAGGTGCAGCCCACAAAGGCAGTCCGCCCGCCCTCCCAGCAGGGGCCCCTGGCCTGAGCTGGGAGGAGAATGAGCAGCCCCAGAGCTCAGACCACGGAGGGACTTAAGGCACAGCACAGAAACGCAATTTGCCCGCCCTCTCGGTAAGCACCCCTGGCAAGAGGCAGGAGAAGCATCACTCAGCAGCTCCCAGGAGCCTACTGGTGAGTGGACTAAGAATTAACCCACCACCATCAACCCCCTTCCAGAGATCTAGACATCTCTTGAGAGGTTGACCATATGCAATGTAGTAAATAGGGGGATTTCCTTCTGTCATCTCTTTGAAGGCAAATATTGTTACCACTGTTTTGCTTTGTTCTGATTAATGATATTGCTCTATTCAATGTTCTGTTTTGATAAGTTCTAGAATGTCCTGTATTTCCTTTCATTTGGCTACACCTGATTGAATGAACAATATTGTGAAGATAACGGGATATACTATGGTATCTATTACTGTTATGCTAGTAATCTGTTGAGGATTTCTGTACCAATTTCACGGCACTGTCTCAGTTGGCTTTGTTCTGTCTTGTTCTGTTGTATTATGTTAATAATAAAAAATTAAAATAAATAAAAATTAAAAAGTAAATAACAAAACAGATCAGTAAGGTACTGGGTAAACTGAAACACAATATAATTAAAAAGATAATGGAGTTGAAAACCAAAAAGAGGAAAAGAAAGCACTCTAAAGGATATAACTGCATGTATGTTTAAGTGTGTAGGATTGATGACCATGTTGCTGGGTTTTTGTTGGATCGTTCAACAGAACTGTTTGCAGCCTCGTTGTTTGAAGGTCCACCTTGTATGCTTTAGCTTTGTAACTTGAACAACTATATCTAGAAGACAATATGTAATTTATCAACTAGTGATTTCTTACTGTTTATTTTTTCTTTTCCTTTGAAATTCTGTATTGTTTTCCCTTTTTTCTGTTTTGCTTTTTTTTCTCTTTAAATAAAAATTTAAAAAAATCTTCCTCCAGACTCTCCAACTACAGTTTTCTCCAACCTTCAGCTGCAGCCACCATTTTCCTTTCTCTCCTCTGAAACTTTGTCAAGACAGCCCTCAGCTGCCTCACCTTCCCCTTCCCCTTCCCCCTTCCACCTTCCCTTCCTCCTTCTTCTCCTTCCATTATTAATTAGGCTTCAGTTTTCCTTTGACTTCATTACTGGAGTTGATTGTAGAAGGACAAACTTACCAGTAACATGTAGTACTTCTTTATTTTTACAAGAAATTCTGACCATCTGTCTGAATTCCATGCACAGGCACCCTGTTTTGGAATCTTATATGATTCCATCATCCACTTACTTGAAAAAAGGCTGTTCATGTATGCATCTCAGGTTATTTGTAATTTCATCTTAGATACTTTTTTCTCACTGCAGATAAGTCTGTTTCTTCTTTGTGCTACTGTACTACTTCATGCAATTCCGTTACTGCACTTTTGCATTTCACTACCATACTTCTGTGGGTTACCGGGGTACAGAATAATTCTTTTCTGTGCTTGTATCCTAAATTCCAACCACATCTCTTGCTCATGATACATTCATTACATGGCACTGAAGTGAATCTGACATACAAAAAACAAACAACAACAACAACAAACCACACCAAAGTGTTGTTTGAAGAAAAAAATGTGAAATAGATTCTAAGAATTTTGATTTTTCTGTATATCACCAAACTCAAAATAATTTATAAAGTCTCCAAAATTCATTCTTGAGGCAAATACCAGCTTTCTTGTAGGAGATAAACCAGTGAGTCCCTAAAGAGTACTTGAATGAGGAATGGGCAAGCTAAGCCACAAGGTTTAATATGCTGGAGCCTCTTTAGTGTAAACAAATATTCAGGCAAACCTTAACAAGTTATGTGTAATGAAATTATTAGTATAAATAAATTACAACTGAAAGGATGGAAGTATTAAAAGAATAGCAGCTAACATGAAGAGGCCAGATGATACTGACTTGATATATCACATTAAAAACTGTTGAAGATATTAAGTGGAACCCGAGGTTTTAGGAAGATCTTTACTGAGTTTACAGAATTTAGGTTAACAAGCTGAGACTACAAGTATGGTTGAAATTGTAAGAAGATAGGAAGAAGAAATATAAGAAAGTCAAGAAATATTCTTGGGAGACAAAAGCAATGTGATATATTCAATGATGTTTTAACATTTTCTATTTTAACACCAACTTTTATATCAAGCATTTGGAAACCAGTTTAAGCAAAAAAAAGTCATTTGTTTGTGTGTGTGTGTGTGCAAATTTGTTAAATTATAGAACAATGTAAACAGGTCCCTAGAAGTTCAAAAACAGTGGGGACTAGACATTGCTTTCCGCTAACTTTTCTTTAAAATTTAGTGGTCTGTTCCTTCTGGATTTTGATAACTCCAAATTTATCACTGCTTGTTAGCATCCTTCACTGCATTCAGATTCAGGTTTGCAGACCTCTATAGTTCCCCTTTTCAAGTTGCTTAGGAATAGATAAAGGTCAAAGTTTATTTTATAAGTGGTGATATTAAAATGATATTCATGTGAAGAGTATAAGAGTTTCCCATAAGCATGGACTGAAAGGTAATTTCAGTGTGACTTTTCCTGTTGATATAATAATACATTACATTTATTTAGAAAACATAAATCCATCTCTTTGAATATTTTGATTTTGATGAAATGGAAGCTCGGTGATCAAAACCCATATTTATTTATAGAAGTTTATTCATTCTTAAAGACATTTAAGAGATGGCTCTATTTAATATGCAGCTACATATGAGAAAAAGTGTCAAAAATATTCAATAACTTAACCATACTTTCAGAGTCAATTCATTATATAGTTGAACCTAGCACTAAAGTCTGCTGATTTCTGGTTCTGCTTTCTATCTTAAAAACAATATTATTTCCTGTGTTCTCATTAACAAACACATAATCTATATTCCAAACTGCTTCTCTAGCATTGCAAGGCCAACATCAATGTAACAGATAGATGTAATGCAGCAAGGGTGTTAAAAAATCCGCTCACTGAAATGACATTAAATAAAATTTTCCAAATTAACCATTTACAATCTGCTTAGAATTTTTGTTTAAGATTATTAAAACTCCTTTTAAAACAGCCATGTCAAATTAAAACATTTTTAAATAAAGAAACCCTATGAAGAATTCAGCACATATTAATTTGTTACATCTCAATTACTGACTCCCATGAATATTGAAAAGATAAGATGTATGGTTTGCTATAGAAGTAGAGTGCCATTACAACATCAGAGAGTGAAGCAGAACACAAGAAATATGTAATGGGCACCAGAGAACTGTGATGTTTCTCCTCCCTATGTCATTAATAGACCCATTATTTTAGGTTTTTTCCCATGCTACTGAGTTGACTAAACATCACTATTCTCATTTTGTAGCACTGTTAACATACTTTAAGTATCTCATATGTAAAAAAATTAATAGATCTTTTACTCTGGATTGTGCAGTCACAACAATGGGAGATGCAGTAGCCAGTCTCAACTATAGACTCCAGTCTTGCCATCTGTTTTGTGTAACCTCATGTGGTCTTCCCCCAGTTTGGGTTCTGTGGGTTTGGTATGTGTGACTAACACATGGGGCACAAGTGAAGGCATCCCTGAAATTAGCTTGCAAAAGACTGACTATTCTATATCCTCACTCCCTTTTTTTGTCTTTTTATCCCTTCCTCTCTTAATGTCCCAATCACTGGCTCTGAAGAAAGCATCTGCCTTTTTCTGAGGTACTCAGAAAGTTCTCTCAAGAGGCTCATGGTGAGAAAAACTGAGAATTCTGGGGAATAGTCTTGAAGAACTCATGGCCTTGTGAGTGTGCTACCTTAGAGGCAAATGTTACCTGAGTAAGACACTGGGAGAGTTACAGCTCAGGCCAAAAGTCTCAGTGCAATCCCCGCAGAAGCTCTGAGACAACAATTCAGCCTCTGGATCCCTGATGCTCAGAAACAGTTAAAAAATGTTGTTGTTTTGACTTACTATGTTTGGGGCATTACTGCACATGTATACTTTATTTGAAGAAGTTATTAATATTAACCTAATTCCTTGGTTAAATAAAAGTGTGCCAAGTCTCTTAGTTGGCTGAGGACTCTCTTCTACTCTCAGTACATAGAGATGTAACTGTAACTAGAAACCTAACCATCACTCACTAACTGGTTGTGATCCATCTCCAGATCCACATGTTGAAATCTTAACTCTCAATCTGTGAAGCCTTGGGAGTTGATTTGATCATGAGAGTGGGGTCATATTACTGAGATTAGTGAGTTTATAAAAGAGACACAAAGAGCTCTCTATTTTCTCTGACTATAAAGAGACCATGGGAAATTGGCAGTCTACAACTCAGTAGAGGGCTCTCATCAGAACCAATACCTTGGCATCTTTTCCTTCGTTTCTTAGCCTCCAGAGCTATAAGAAGCTTAAGAGAGCCAGTCACTTTATTTCTCCCTGGGGATCAGTGATTGAGGTTTTTAATTTTTTTTTTTTCAGATGATGAGAGGGAATTGATTTTCAGAGCCCTCATAGGAGCTTCTACCATAACCATGCACTTTTACTTTAGTAAAGAGTACACATAGTATAACATGTTTGCTGGACGTTTCTATTTCAGCTAACGATTGCTTTAAGTTTACCAAATTTAGAGGTAATAAGATTCTTGTATCCATCTAATGTATTCTAACTTAATTTCTGTGAGTACTGAGTATATTCATTTGCTGTTTGGTTAGGGCGAGATGGTCTTCCCATGATTGTGCCAAGTCATACTCTAGCTCATGTGACATTAGTTTCATTAGTTCAAAAACTGAGTTACCCACACATAAAGACATTAATCTACCAATTTAGAGATTATTTCAAATATTTTCCATGTCTTGTAAAAATGATGAGTTATCTATGACTACAATATGAGGTCACCATATTGTAAGGAAATCATTTTAATCTGGAGCAAATTAAAAATTAAAATAATCATTAATGAGACAACATCTTAAGTACCAGCATACTCCACAGGTGATGGTAGCACAGCTCAGCTTACTGGACACTCTTGTCTTCATCTACAGCTTATTTTATTTTTAAAAACTATCTTTAACTGTACATTTGAAATGAGACCCCACAAACTAACTCTAAATTACATTTGACAAACTAGAAATTTAGTTCCAAATATTCTGCATGTTCTAATACAAATCAGGGAATGCAGAGGCTCATGACCAGCATAACAAGAAATTCCGGGAACATGATCAGAATGTGTAATGCAGAATTCATACTCACTGGTTAGCTTTTGTTTTGTTTTGTTTCCTTTATAATTAATGAGCACTGGAAAATCCTGTTTGTGAAGAAGTTGGATTAAAACCATAAATTATTATTGAAGCAGTCAGGTAAAGGCTTAGCGTTATTATGCACAGGGAGAAGAATTTAAGCATTAAATGGTTTCCGGCAGTATAGCACAATAACTAGCTTGAATTCTTTCATAGTACAGATGAGTCCCAACATTTTTGGTCCTTTCTTAAATAGTGTTTTACACTTTCTTTCTTTATTTTCACATAAGTTTCTCATTGTATTTGGAACCTTAGTTCCAAGGACTTCCTCCCAAGAGATTTCTAGGACTCTACCAACAGTCAATAACTGTTTCAAGACACTGATATTGTTGAAACATTTTAGACATGATGCCCCAAGGAAACAGGATATTCAGTAAATTTAATAGTGTATGATTGAAAGAAATAGATTCTTCGCTGTTTACATTCTCTTTTGAAGAAACAGAATTAATCAAAGTCAGGAAAATATTACCCCGATTGAGAGATTTGTGATTTTATTTCCCTGTGATTCTCAAGACCAGTGCTGACTAGGATACTGTCTGGGAAACAACAATCACCAAAATTTCTAATGCTGTATTTTGGGGATTCCAATTGCTCTATTTCTTTGAAAAACAAAACAAAACAAAAAAAAAACTTATGTGCTTACTGTATGTTAGTTAATGTTCTCTGAAGCACAAGTAAAGTGGTGAGCAAGGTAGGCCAAAACCTTACGCCCATACAATTTAAATTTTGCATGTTAAACCATGATAAGCACTTAAGAAGTAGGAAATATTGTTCAAGTTTAGTTTTCCTAAATGGGACAATAAAAGTAGAGCAAATTGAGAAAATGGGTGGAGTAAGGAGTGGTTAGTTTATACACGGTCTTTATGTTATATAGAGATCTTTGTGGAGTGCCTTTTTAATATTTTTTATTTTAAAAAATCAAAGCAGAAAAAAGAAATGATAAAGAATTTCCAAAAAAGATAGTAGGAAATTAACACTAATTAATATATTGACTGTTGTTATGTTATATTAGAAGTAGTTGTTCAGGTTACACAATGATGAGTCAAACAATGAAAATGGAGTGAGTTTTTAAGACATTGTCTGACAATCAAGAAAGTCATTATGTGACAAGATAACAATGACAGACACTGCACCTCAGCTTTCTCTACTTAGCCACCTTCTAAAACAACTTATGCAAATAAAATAACCTAATCTTTGTCACAACTCACTGAGACAGATGCAAATACAATGCTTATTTGACAAATTAAATGAAGGTGGCAGACTTTAGGTAATTTTCCAAGTTCATATGCAAAGGCTTTAGCTCAGCAAATCAAGATATAGGCTCGGTATTACCACGTAGGGCACTGCCTTCCAGAGAGAAGATGCCTAGACAGAGAAAATGGCTGGTATAAAGTTGTAAATACATCTAATTCATGAAAGTCAGGGTACTCAAGGATCAAGAAGCATTCAGACAAGACTAGGGATGAAGAGATGAGAACAGTAGCAGATGAAACCAGAGGTGGAGGAAACAGTAAAAGTGGGTTGCAATGTTAAATACTTGGGATTATTTTCAGCATAATAAAAACCTTGGAGGATTTTTTGTAGGAAAATAACCTGCTGCTCTATGTTTTGAGAAAGCTACTTCAGCTGTTTCCTGGTAGATGTTTTTCAGTGAATTTGACTGAAAACTGAGAACAATTGGAAGGGTATTGTTTTAGTCCAGATCGCAGTTTTATTCTAGTGTGGAAGTCATAGAAACTGAAATGTGATGACAGTGGTGGCTGAAGCATCAATACCTGATACAGGGAAGTAGATACAGGCATCAAAGCAGAGTGTTTGGGACATGCTGAATATCCCAATTAAGCCTTAAGACTATGTGCTAAATATTTCCATTAATATGTCAAAAAGGTATGTTTACAAAAGTTGCAATGCAAATATTAATACAGCACATTTCACTACACATTAATACAGCTGAAATTGTTATTCCTGTTCTTGATAACACTTGAGATTTAATAAAATACTGTTAATTAAATATTTGTGAGAGAAATTATTAGCATTTGATAATTTACTAAGATATACTTTTCCTTGATACTTTTACATTCGTATCACTCTTCACAAGGAGTCTTGACCAGAATATTCAGCTAAATAATAAACTCTATTGCATTGTTTTCTAAACATGCATTATATAACTGTCATACTTTTGATACTAGAACACAAACATTTTAGAACAGGATTTTCTGTTCTGTGCATTTTCAGTATTCCAGAGTACTCAGTTTAGAGTTAGAAATGAATCACAAGCTGAATAAATTACTCTTGAATTTAGTGGACAAGTGTCAATGAGGTGCTATACCACCCACAATTTCCTTTTGTAATGTTAACTCCAATTAATTCTTCATTTTACTCCAATTAATTCTTCTGGCTTATTTTCTTCTTCTTTTTCTTCTTCTTCTTCTTTTTCTTCTTCTTCTTCTTCTTCTTCTTCTTCTTCTTCTTCTTCTTCTTCTTCTTCTTCTTCTTCTTCTGGGCTAATTGGCTTTAATGGTAAACAGAAATATCACCTTTATAATCAAAACTTCACAGAACAGGAAAGAACAAGGGGAAATAGTCTTATATTGTTAAAGGAAATTGTGGATGAAGACTAAAAAGGTTACTGGAGAAAGAGACATAGAGTTTTAATAGATACCACCAAGGGATGAGCTGCCCAAATACAGGGTTTTGCTCTTCCTTTTCTGCTTGAGCTATTTCCTTTTCCTTCAGCTTTTAACATTTACATGTGATATAACATGAGAAAACAGACAAAACCTGAATAAAAAACAAGTGAATAAATTCAACATGTCATCATTGCATGTAATATAAATTTAAAATTATATTTTGTAATCTTTACTCATAAATCAAATTTAGCAAGATGTAAAACTGCAAGTGAATATATAAAATATGCATTTATATATAAATTATATATATATATATATATATATATATATATATATATATGTATAGTCATGAGTATAATATCAGTATAATAAATCAGTGCTAGGAAGGAGGACTTTTGGAAACTGATTAAAAGATTTTCCCATAGTGACAGGGTAGCCAATTAAAGTGACTTGGAGAAAGCAGCTGGGATAGACAGAAATTAATAAGTCAAGAAAGAGCAAACTTTGGTCACAGTGAAATAGTAGTAAAAAATTTATAGTCATGAAACAACAACAGAGTTCATTAGTCTGCATATTTAGCAAGTTGATTTAAAAATTTAGACTCTCTGACTTTGATCCAGGAGTGTCTTGGTGTTGAGCAGTCAAAGTAGGCAGACCTGCCACATTTTGGACATAGGTAATAATTGACAGCTGATGCCTTTGTCTCCTTTAAGAACAAAGATACCCACATTTACCTTCAGTCTTCTAATGAGTTATTTTTAATATAGTGAGCACTACTTCTGTAAATAAAATTTTTATCACATGATCATGCATACTTGTTAAATTGGCACATCTTCAACTCAGAGACACTGTGGTATTTCAAGAATACTACATATGACAGGTTCAATACTATATAAGGTAAGTCATAAAATATAGTATATTAACTATCAAAGTATTACATATAATACACAGTATTACAGAATAATCAAGAGCAAAATATCACAGTCTGAAATTCATAGCTGATGGCATAGACCAACTACATGGAAAGTAACACTTTCTTCTTATTCAGAATTTGTCTTTTAAACTCTCAACAAAGATAAACTGGTATGTCATATAAAGTCTGTAATTCATTTTGAATATTTATGCACATCATAGTTTAGTTCATAGACTGTTGCAAGGAGCAAAGTAAAAAAAAAAATGGAGAGTATGCTGTGACAGAGCTCTGAAAATTTCAGAATGTTTCACGGAAAGCATTGCAAAAGAATCATCTGATCTTCTGTCCCAGCAATACCCTATGCAACTGCATATGTACCAAATATGCTCTTAAAGGACATTTGAACAGAAGAGTAAGACTAGAGGTAAAAGAGGACTGAACTCTGTGTAAATTCCATCAGGTTTAAAAACTTTTGCAAACCAGAGAAATAAAGACTGTTAACATAGTGGGGTAGATGTAAAAAGACAAGTTCACTAAAGGTAAAGAGAGACAAGGTTCCAGAATGAGAGGTATAAAGACTTCCGTGTAGAGAAGTTTTGAATTATCCTCTCTGTGAGGCTTGCTAAAATAGGTTCACAAAATGAAAACCAATATATCTGTCTATCTATCTATCTATCTATCTATCTATCTATCTATCTACTTATCTATCTAAATAGTACTCATTTTAAAAATGGTTCCAACTGCATACCATACACTGAAAAATGCTACCTGGTAGAATGGATGACTTTAACACAGGAGTTTAAAAAAAATCATTAAAACCATCCATCCATGCTGGTAAATCCATGCTCTCAACTTTGGTTTTTATTATGAATATTTTGGCATGTGGGAAACTTCAGTCTCTACTTGGTACATAAAAAACAGCATGATTTAGTCTGTGTCATCTATAATTCCAGAACAATGCACCATTCTAACAGTGAGACAGTTTTGAAAGGACCTCATGAAAACCTAAATGTGGGATAAAAGAAGCCGGAGTAGGATGAGGACAGAGTATACAGCTCCAATTTGGGTAACAGCTTCTACTCAGCATAAATGAGGGGGGGAAGCGGCTGAATGTGAAAACAAGCCATGTTTCTCTACCCACCATTCAAATGTGTTCCTGGTTCCTGCAGAGAACAGGTGGGCATAGGAGTTTCAGAGGGATTTCTACATCAATGCAACCAGAAAAACCAGTTACACTTAATCTTTAGGTAACTGCTGAATCTCAGTTTTGACTGAGCAAGTTTAAATGTACCAGACATTTCAAAAAAGAGACTTGTGAGAAAAGTTTTTAGGAAATATTTTGCAAAAACGGAATTATACTTGGCTAAAAGATTCCAAAGTTTCAAGAAATAGATAACATTTGTGCTAAGTTAAAGTAGAAAAACTATAATTTGTATTTTCCAAAATAACAGCTTAGTGGTATAACTCAGTACTAGATATATATATATATATATATATATATATATATATATATACACACACATATATAAAAGTTAAAACTAGTTGTAACTAGTTAAAACTAGCACATTCATGTGTGGTATTGAATTTTGAACCCAGGGCTTTATGCATGTCAGGCAAATGTCCTACCATTGAGCTACAACCCAAATCATGGCATTTATTTTTAATAAAAAACAAGGTAGTAGCTCTGTAGTGATGGCAGTGCAGCTGGATTTGTTGGTGTGAGATGAGTGTGAGTGCTACTTTATATAAATAAAAGGATGAAAGGTTTACTTTGGTTTACCATTTTAGAGCTGTTACGCTTTAGATCTAAAATGTCTCTCCATAGTCTAATGTGTTCACACATAGAGCTTTTGGCAAGTGATTGGATTTTGGAGACATCATCCTAACCAGTGGATTAATGCATTGAGTTCATAAGTGAGTGTTTCCTGGATGGAAGCAGATCACTGAGGATCTGATTTGGAAGGGTGTATTCTTATTCCTGCCTCCTTCTTTTTCTGTCTGCTTCCTGACTGCCCTAGTGTGCAGAGCTGTCCTTTACCATGCACTTTCATAATGCATTGCTGCCTAGGAGCCAGTTAACCATGGACTGAACCAACTAAAACCAGGCCCCAAAATAAATCTCTTCTGTTAAATATACCGGGTGTTTTGATACAGGGAGTGGAAAGAAATTAATATATTTCATGGATTCTTTTTTATTTTAAATAAATTAAGAAGAAAGTAATAAAAACAATTAGTATAACTGATACAGGATTTTGAAACAAGCTGATAAGAAATTAACAATAGTCACTATATGGCATATTGTTATCTTCAAAATAGTTGCTCAATTTACGAGATACAGGCCATTTAATGGCTTCTTGATCTCATTCTTCTCAAGCCCACGTTCAGGAAATTTGAAAGTCTGGCAGAGGTACTTAATGGGCTCTAGCCACTATATGGATGCAAAGAATAGAAAGGAGACCACAGTTCCCAAATTTTCTCCAAAGACACTTACCCAATGACCCAGCATTTCCAGCAGACCCTATCTCTAAAAGGCTTTACCACTTCCCAGTGGGACAACAGACTGGTGACTAACCTATTAACACATGAAATTTTAAAGGCTGTTTCATATCCATTCATGATCTGAAGATAGATCTTTTCATTTTTAAAAAATCTTAAGTAAAAAAAGGAAGCATTCATTGAGATGAGGAGGACCCTTATCACCAGTCAAATATAAACACCCACAGAATTTATTACTAATTGATATTTTTTGGATGTGATATCGGTGGAAATTAAGACATTTTTAAAATGTAGTATTTCTTTATAGCTATATCTGCATACCTGGAAAATGGAGTGAAATCAGCTAAGATAATGTTTTTAAAATTAATATGAATATACACTCAACTGATTCTATATAATGGATCAAAATATTATTTTGTGGTACTATTAATAATATTAAATAACCATATATTATAAATGTAAAACTATGTGCATAAAATGTGTCTATAACCATAAAAAGAGACTTTGGAAATGGAAATCCACACTTTGTTCCAAAAAGATGATCTGTATTTCAAAAGTTTGCTACTATAAATTGCATCTTTAAGCTCATTGTAACATCAAGAATAACCTCTAAAAATTTTTACTATGTGTTAATGGATAGTTTAGTAACACAAGGAATAACCAATAATAAAACACCTCTATTATTTTATAATCCAATAATATATGTATATATACACACAGATATGTGTATATATATATATATATATATATATATATATATACACACACACACATATGCTAAAATCAAATAATAGGAAAAGTAACAAGTTTTGTACTGGTAGATTTTTACCTTTCCCATTACCAGAACAAAATACCTCATATCTACAGCTTAAAAGAGGTGAGGTCTATTTTGGCTTAATTCAGAGTTTTCAGTCCATAACTGGCTGACCCTAAGGCCAGAAGATTGTGGCAGAATCTCATGGTGGAGCAAAATCCATGGCAACCAGGAAACAGAGTCCAGGAATAAAGCACCAGAGAGGAAGTAGCCTACTCCCCAGTGTAATGGCTTGCAGGCCCAGTTCTTCCATTGAGGCTACCTCTGCAGAAGGCCATTCAGCTGTGACCGCATCAGAGTTTACCTATCGATGACATTAGTGCCTTCACGATCCATTCATATCTCTAAGTCTCAATCCAGCAATAGGGGGAAACCTTAGCGGGCATCTACATTGCTAATATTGTAGACTAAAGGTGATTGTTTCTTAATGCTTACATTTTAAATTTCTTTAATAAACAAGCGAAACTTACCCTAACACAATGATCTTGCATTAATAGAAATTGAGATACATGCTTGGTAACTATAGTCTTCCTACAACCATGGGTGAGAATTTGGCTCATAGATCACTGTCAATAATATCCTATTTTTACTATACTTGTTATCAGTGTATAGCTTTGACAACTAATTTCATTTTCTCCTCTTCTCAAAAATTAAAAAATAATGTTCCTTTTAATAAGAAATTTTATTCTCTTTATAATTTCTCTTCTCTTTATATCTTTTAGCTTTCTAACCTTTGAAAGTTATGTATTTACTCTCATCTCCATTTCAAGATGGATTAGGTCTCTGTTATGCATTTATAATTAAACTTGGTATATTTCATCTATAGTTTCATATTAAGGGAATAAAACCAATAGTATTTCTATTTTTAAAGTTATGCTAATGTTGTTCATGACTGTCATGTAGGACCTTGTCATTTTCTAGCATGTCTTGCATAGTATCCATTGTTGCTATTTGTCTCTCATAGTAATTGATCTAGTTTTTTGCATTCTTTCTTAATCACTGTAAAAGCCTTCAAAACTGACCAATACTTGTGAAGCTTGTGGCGTGACTTTGTCTTCCTGATGTCTTTGTTAAATTCCACTCTATGCCCCTGAGGTAAGGTACTCAAGTCTAGCTGCAAAGATGGCGTCTTGGATGTTCTCATTCTCAGAAGTCATTCTTCCCTGGAAACATACAGGGTTTTTTTCTTGACACATTCTTTCCTGCCTATGGCTTTCTAAGAAACTTTTCCTGTTAGGTAAACTTTTTCTGAAAGTGTATACCAATAAATATCATTGTGTCATTCTTACACTGACAGAGTAAGTGGGAAGTCAATTGTAAATTCCAGTCTTTCAAAATTGTAAGGTGATTTCACCATTGGATTCTAACAATCAAGTTGATATAGCAAATATCTGACATATTTTTTATCACTTAAAAACTGTCCTCTGTTTCCCTCAAAAAGTATATATCATTCAATACATTTCAGTTTACAATATGAATCCTTTCTCATTTTCCCTTCTTGAAGCTTGTTTAGATTTTTTTTGTTTTTTGAAGATGTGTATTGTCCAGTTAAGAAAATAATTTCCTATTGTTTCCCCAATAAATTTCCCTCTTCCTCACTTTCTCTTCCTGGAACTCCTATAAAGTCATTTTGAACATCCTACATTAATATATTTTTATCATCTGTATTTTTCTTGTGTTGATATTTATGGCTTTGTTAGGCATGTATGCTTATGATTGCTTTGCAAGTTTTACTTAAATTATTTCTCTTGAATTTTTTTGAATTTCTAAGAAAATTTAATTTTGACATTTTAATCAGTGTTGTATTTTTCTTTTATAATCTATGTTTCCTAATTTCTCTAAATACAGAAATTAAAAAATTGATCTTTTGTTTTTCTCCACTTTTTTCCTTTGAAGATCTTTCTGTTTCAAATGACAGTTTATTTACAAATGTTTATTAATTGTTGACTATTTCTTTCATGTAAAAAAGATGTACTAGAAATTTGGGATGGGAATTGGGTAGTGTCATTCTTTTTTAAGGTGAAATGGAATAGTAAGACATGATACATGGTCCCACAAATTCCAGAATATAGATTTTACTCTGAAACATATATTCAGTTGGTATTGCAGAAAATTTAGCAAATTTATATGGAAAATAACTTTTTTTTCTTGATGTCTTAGATATCTTTTGTTTCAATTTTCCATATTGTATTCTTGACATTGATACAACAGATGTGAAGATAAATAGGGAAAATTATATCTCCTACGAAAGTAAAAACAACATAGTGCTAGGTCAAAACTGAGAAAACAATGCAGGGAGATGAGCAAAGTATGTAGGTATATGCACTGGGAAGTGAGGTAAATGCTTTTTTTTTTTTTAAACCTGTGTTACTTTGCTTCTTATTTCTTTGGCTGTTTTTGCATCATTTTTTCTATAAGAATTATTTACTGAATAGTAAGTGAATATACAGAACTTTGCTTAAGAGAATTTGGCAGTTCTAAGCACAACTTGGTCCTAGTAGGTCAAACACTACTTAATAACTTCACATCTACCTATAATTTGCGTATATGAATCATTTAATCTTCATATTAATTCTATGATATAGGTAGTATTATTACAACCTTTTAAATAGACAAATATTACATTGAAAACTAGGGATAATGGTAAGATTTGAGTGCTATATAAGAATCATACTTGATACAATGAAAAAGAGACTTAACATCCTATAAATGTATTTTAGTATATGAATTGCTCACTTATCTTAATGTCGTTAATCCAGATATTGAATGTTTTGAGTTTAGTTAGATACTCAAAGTAATAGAAGACACTTTCCCCTCTTAATTAAGTGTAATTGGTATGCAAACCTTGCTGCTGCTAATAGTTTAGAAAGAGAAGAAACATTCCAGAAAAGTACAACAGAGGATTCTTGTGGTCAGGAGATTGGTTTCAACTGGATAGTGAAGAATTAACAGTATTTCAGTACATGGAGATGAGAAAAATGCTATGTGCATCCAAATACATCTGCAAGGCACTAGAAAGCAATAATCTCAAAGAATTATTTGAGGAGAATGAAGTAAACCAGGATGGAGCAGTTTTCATGGAAGAGAATAACGGAAGAAACGTAAAAAACAGATTAGGGCATTATTGAGGTTTCTGTTTCACCTCTATGAACCTTTCCCTTTAACAATGGGCCTTAAAGAAATGTTTTGAACATGCTATAAGATGGAGGAGATAAGATGGCATTTTTAAAATGTCATCTCATTTTCCATAGTAAAAGCAGCATAGTTATAAAGCAACAGGAAGGAAAAAGATTTTAAAATTTCATTTTCATGAAATCAGCATAAAATTCTATTTTAGGCATCTTGGGATGGACCCCCTACCTCGCTGGACCACATTCCATCTGTCATAAAATGCTTCTTTGTTAACTTCAAAGCAAAAAGTTTGCGTCCTAGATAAACATGTTGAATGACTGAAAGATGTGCCGAAACTTGAAATTACTAAGGACACAGCCTGGAAAGTTGGTTTCCAGACTCTGATTTTGATCTTTATTTGTTAATTTCAATTGTCTTTGTATTATTTACTGGAGGCCCTTAGCCATCTTGGTACATAAAACTGAAATACTCTGATACATTCACCATCTGTCTGTCTTAAGCAACAGAAAATTTACTATTGTAGGTATCCCTGGATACCTTGCCCAGATCAGAACATTTCATTATTTTTTAAGAAACTACTCTGATATTTTAGAAAATAACATTTTTATTGGTATATTTTTGCTTTACATAATGATCACATCCATAATATTTTAATAAATAAAAAGTATTAAAAGTATTTTATTGTTTTCTTTTATAAGTTTTTGGACTATTAATTATGGAAATAAATTTCAAAATCATGATACATTATTCTTTATTTTTTTTCATGTTGGTGTTTGGAAACACTGTGCAGTTCAGGCTGGCCCTGAACTTATTATGAAACCTCCAACTAATCTTCCTGTTTCAGCCTCCTTGGCACTGAGATTACAGTTGTGCACTACAATTCCCGTCACATTATCTGCTTTTGTATATCACTGCATATAGTTTGCTGATTTCTGGATTTTCCTTCCATGTTCCTGATTGCTTTTGCTACAGTTTATGGTTTTGGCACCAATAGTTTCCTGGTATCCCAGCATTGAGTAGAGGTATTTTTCATTTCTTTCCCATTGTCTAAGAGTGTTCTTAGCAGAAGAATTATCTGTGACTACTTAGTTAAAACTAACTATAGAAGATCCCTAGAACTGTTTTATAGATCTTATTTTATTTTCTGTAGACATCTCTTTCTTTTTGTGCCAGTGATATTTGAGCAGTATTTTTTCTCATAATATACTCATTGTTTTCATTTGTTATAGGTGAATCCACATGAAGTTTTCAAAATAGATTTTCTTCTTAATAAATATTGTTTATGCATACACTTAGGGAGATCATTGATTTAATTATTATTGTTTTTATTATTTGTAGCAGTAGGAACCAGACCCAAAGGTGCTCTACCATTGAGCTATATTACCAACACTTTTTTTTTTTTTTAATTTTGAGACAAGATCTTTCTAGTAGTGGGTAGAACTTGAGATTCTCCTGCCTTTGCCTACCCACAGTGCTAGGGTCATAGGTGTGAGTTACCACATCCAGTTTATTAATATTTTTTAAAGATGATTCTTGATTATAACAATTTTTTAATTGCAGGTTTCAGAAAATTCTATAAACATATTTATTTTCTGCCTTTTTCATGTTTTTATTCCTGTTTTTTCTTACTCTTTCAAAGAATTCAAAATCACTTTATTGTTACATGTGAAATTGTTTATTAATTTTTTTCATTTGAATTTTCATGATTTTTTAAAATACTTAAATCATAAATTTAATTGCATTCTTAATGTAGCATTATTTCTGTTTTAGATATGCCAATTTTCTTATGCCATTATAAAATTTTTCATATTCTTTATTATTTTGTATTTAATTCATATTTTATTTACAATCATAGTTTTAAATTTCAACCATATTTATTTAGTACTCTACCATTGGTGCTTTTTATCCCAATATTTATATTGGTGCATGTTTCTTGAGGGGCATTGGTCTAGGTACATGACACATGTGAATTATACATGTGTACTCATATTTATAGCAGCACAATTCATAATAGCATTCTATTTGTCCATCAATAGATGAATAGATGGGTTGGGGATTTAGCTCAATGGTGTAAGTGTCTGCCTGTCATGCACTAGGTTGTGAGTTCAATCCCCAGTAGCAAAAAAAAAAAAAAAAAAAGAATGTATAAAAACATGTGGTATTAATATATAATGTACTACTCTGCCACAAAAAAGATAAATTTAAGTCATTGTAGGAAAATGGATGCACACTATTAAATATGCACACCATACTATTAAATTTAATAAATCAGACATATAAGAATAAATAGCATATGCATTTCTCTCAAAAGAGAAACTGAAAATATAAACAAAGAGAAGAATATAGTGTAAAAGTTTGTAATTTTTAATAAAATTACATTGTGCTTGGATTCTTGGCATGTAGAATTTTAAACTGTAGAAATTTAGAAGGCTCAACATGTGACCTAGTGTACTGAAGACTTTCTGCAAGTTTCCTGTATTCTCCAATTGATAGTTGGAATTTGCATGTATATCCACAAAATAAAGTTAATTAAGATTTAAATATTCTAAATTTCTATTTACATATATATCATATTAATTGGAAATAAGATGAAATATTTCTGACTTTCTGCTTCTGAACAGTTTATGTTCAAGGTACTGTTTTGGGGTAAATATAAGTTCACGTTTATTGTATGTTTCCTAATCCTACAAAGTTGCAACTTTTAACACTATGGGATAGTGTTATTTGTTTCTAGTATTTAGAAACTAATTTTATTTGTTATTAATAATTATTCATCAGCTATGCCAAATTTGTTATAGTGTTGACTGGTCTTTTTCATTCTCTCTCTCTCTCTCTCCCTTTCTGTCTCTGTCTCTCTCTCTATTTCTCTGTATTTCTTAGATGTATTCCAACTAACAATATAGACTGCATCTTTTTAAGAATATCCTCTGCTATTCTTACATTTTTAAATTAACTTTTTATTCCTTTTATTACTAGTCAACAAAAGCAATCAAAATACAATGCTAAAGAAAATAAACACTAGAAGCATACTGCCTGGATTTGAATTCCAAGTTTGCCACTTATTAATAAGCACATTATGTTGAGCAATTCATTAAACTTTCCTGTGTCGCTTTATTAATAGAATTTATAATAGCAATGTTCTATTATGAGATTAAATTTACAAATATTTGAATTCTAGAACTCAAGTTTAACAGGCACTATACAATTATCTGTTACTATATTTGAATTACTTTTCCCAACTTTTTAATCTTGCCCATTGCTATATTACGCTTTATGATATTTTATTTATCCCAGTATTTTCCCTTCTTTTTTAATTTATTCATTTAAAAACCTTTCAACCACATTCCATTTTAACATGACAATTTGCTTAATCTCTTTAAAAGTTCATCCATTTTTTCCTGGCAAATATTAAAAATGGGTCTATTTAAGATTGAAAACTTTTCAGCAGATAAAAAAATCTACTCAATTACTAGAATGATAGGTTAATAAATACCTTATTGGGCAATCTTTAGCAGGTACCAATGTATGTGTATCATTTTTCATTCTAAATTTCTCTATAGTTTTTCTTTCATCATAATATTGTTACACACATTTAAGAAAAACTTGAGAAATGCAAAACAGTATTTTATTTTTACTAGGAGAGTAATAGGATAATGTGAAGCAAAATTATTTGATAAATCTAAAGTATCTTATGAGCAAAGTCTTTTGCATGTTCTCTACCCACCCACAAAGGGTAATGTTACAAAGGAGAGGACCGCATGCCAGCAGAGTGAGCCAGGACCTATGGTGAACATACCAGAGAAGAGCTACAGAGTGTGGAAACCAGATCTCAACGTGGAGCGGTTTCTCTCTAACGTAACCTCCTCCTACCAGACTCCAGGTAGATTTCCTCTTAAAGTGAAAATATGAGCTGACCCTCCACGGTCTCCATTGCCACTGAAAATGTTCAGTACAGGAGAATCCTGCAGTGATCACAGGCCCAAATCCCGGTTTGGAGAGTGTCTGGAGAGGGACCCTGAGTTGCCCATCTCTGAACCCTGTGACCTAAGCATCTCAGCAGCATCTTCAACCTGGACACACTGTGGAAGTGCAAGTATCCATGAGAGTGACAGCCACAGCGTGATGAAGTTCCCACTAGATGAACAGAAACGTTCTCATTAGAAACCTTACAAACCACAAGAAAAGGTGGTAATTTATTCAAAGGTATGAAAGCCAAAGAAACCTACCAGACAAAATCCCTATACTGGGCAAAAGCATCCATCAGAAATTAAGGATAAAAAATAGTCCTGGCCAAATGAGTAAAAATTGTGGACACAGTCACCACTTGATTGATCTTAGGGGGAAAAATGCACAAAAGTGCCTTATATCTAAGTGCAAAGGGATAACTATCCTCATGAAAACACATGCAATGGCAAAACTCATGAGAGAGTGTGTACAGGAGTGAGAAAGAAAAAGGAAAGCCAATCTTTTCATTACACAAGGCCAGCAAGCAGCAATGACTGACAGTAAGTGAGAAAAGGAGAAAAGATGCACAGAATAACTGAAGAATAATGCGCAAAATGACTGGCACACGTTATAACATATTAGTAATAATCTTGAATGTAAATAGATTGAATTCTGTAACTGTAAAAATAAGGGCTTGGTTGACTGGAGGGTGGCAATAATAGGAGAGGAAGAAAGAGCAAAAGGAGAAGGGACACAGTGTGCTAATGTATGAGAAATTTCACTGGTATGAATGTGTATAAGAAATTTCACAAAGTGACTGAAAGCAAATAGAAGCTTAAAACATATTTATTCCACATGTACCAAAATAAAAAGTGAGCTGGACCCAAAATATCAGATAAACCAGACTAACTCAAAATTTACAATAAGAAACAATGAACGTGATTATATATTGATAAAGGATCAGCTCATCTATAGGTTGTAACAATTATAAAAATGTCTGTATCTAACATGGACAACATATAAAACAATAAAGAAGAAATGATTTCTGCATTGGATTAAAGATATAAGATCCCATCCTCAGAAATACCATTTCACTTTTTTTTTAATTTATTTGGAAAACCCTGGCTGGTTTGATGGATGCAGAGGAGATTATGCCAGTTACGTTTTTTTGTTTGCTTGTTTTGGGAAGCAGGGCAACTATAACACAGAGATTTATTTTCTGGTTATGTTGTAAACTATTGTGTAAAAGTATTTCCAGTACAGCAGCACAAAATATCTTCTCAAACTGATGTCTATTGTATTTCTAACAAGTAGTAAAGTTCAGTAAGTAGCCAAAGATTTCATCTCTAGATATACAACCATAGAAACTATTTTCTGCTGAAAACAGAAAAGCAACAGAAATGGATAGCAGTGTTGTAAATGCCAGTTATACAGGTAAGAGATTAGCAAAATCATTTCAGGAAGCGGAGCAGAATCACCTTAGTTGCCATGTTGTAAGTAGAAATACTTAACTGCAAATTAACCAAGATGCAGTGAAAGAACATGGTAGGTTCATTTGATGCATCACAAATCAGGTTTCTGGTTATGAAACAAAACTCAAGGCTTTTAGGTCAGTTCTTTTCTTGTAAAATGAAAATAAGTTCACTTTTGGAAAAAAAATCATTTAATTCTGTATACTTCTAACCATCATTCTTGCTTTTAGTTTATGTTTTCAATATCATTACCCTCCTTTTGAACTATGGAATATATAAGGACAATGACCAAATCGATCACTTAGCTTGAAAGAATGAGTCACTGATCACCTTTCTGAAGACTTCTTGAAGGGTGGGAGGGCACTCTGGAAGCTCTTGGAGATGATCATGTAAGTGAGGACAAGTGCACTTATTCTTGTGAAACAAATGGACTTCAAAGGGTTTCTTTTCATGTGCAGTTCACTGTGAATTCAACCAAATGTCCAAAGAATCTGTTTGAATTCCACCTGCAAGTTAGCTTCTGTAATCCCAGCAGTCCTTGCGTTAAATGCTTAGACCTGAAAGTAACTAAATTGTTTCAAACTCAGATTTTACTAGTTGAAGCAAGTCATATTGTAATATCTAACATGTAGTTGGAAAGAATCTCTTCCCCTCTGTGCATTTAAAAAGAAAAAAAAACAAGTATAAGTGAATAATATTTTATCTGATGTTTGCTCAGACCTAGGATGAAAGATGAAAGCAAATATAGTTGTGCTCAGAGGCTACCCAGACCTTTACATGATTAGAAAATAATTTATCTTTTAGAGCAACCTCAGATTTATTTTGAAATAAGGAAGATGACCTCTTGCCTCACAATTTCATTTTATGACATTTTCCATGAAATTAAAACTTGTTTAATGCTTATAAAACACAAAGACAGTACTTTCTCCTTGGATCTGAAAACTCTGAACCACTTAAAAAATGACAGAGTATTTTCTTGACAATTTTATTTATGAATCTAGTTTCTCAGCTTCTCTATTTCATTTTCACTCCACTTAGAAATCAATCAACTACTAAAAATCATAAGAAGTAGTAGTTTCCAAATGTGTCTGTTCGTATGTGTTTTAACATAAACTATGAGTCAAAAAAAAATTTAAAAAACAAGGATAGGATTCTTGCACTTTAAAAAACCACAGTGTTAAAATGTTCTCCATTTCTTATTTGATACCAATGCAACTAATACTTATACATTAATAATAAAGGAAGTCTAGGGTACATCTGGATTTTTTAGTTTTCCTTCACTTTTTTGCCAACATTTTGCCCCATCATCTTTCCAGCTGTGGTCTTTAGCTTTTATCTTAACTATGTTCTCAAATACACTGACTACACAAAAAATAGAATATATAGTGTCACTTAATTGAGACTGCTTTCAGCTTATAGCACAACTTATAATTAGCACACAAAATATTAATAATATAGTATGTGAAATTTGAAACAGAAATGCAAATGCAATCATTTGATTAAACTACTCTAGAGAGTAAGTGGAAGAGGTAGAATTCAACCTTGGATCTTGTAAAATGGTACCTGGAAAATGTGTGTTTGCTCAGCTGAGTAAGACAAAGCATAAACACAAGAATAATATAGGATGGATACAAGAAGGCAGAGGGATGGAGCTCTTGCAAATGGGAACAGGTTAAACAGACTAAAGGCAAGAGATGAAGGAGAGAGGAAGAGGAAGTAAGTAGAATAAGGATATGCCACGCGCAGGAACCTAATAACCTCAATGACTGTAAACATTATATTCCCAACATGAGCTAAGGATAACAGCATCAACAAGAACGAAAATGTGGAAAAGGGAGGTACAGGAGGAGGGAGAGAAGGAGGAGGGAATGGGAATGGAAGGGAAAGGGGAATAAAAACACGAACAAGCTGTTTTTTATGTATTATTACTATTTCCCAACATGTTTGTAAAGCACTTTACTAGTTGTTAAAAGTTCCTTGAATTCTAAGATGTTTTCCCATTACTTTCCTACTATTTTCCTTCCTTAAAGTGAAAATGTCTTATTTTAGAATCCTTAAAATATTTTCCTTGCCATTTTAAGGGTTATACATTAGAAATTCATAATTCCAACCCTCTTATCTTTAAAAGAAAAGTAGTTTTCTTTCTTTTCATTCTGGGAATAAATGCCACCAGAGATCATGCAAAAGAAATACATGACAGAGATTCTTTCAAATTCCCTACTTGCAACCTTCAGGGCTTTTGGTGAAATAAGATTTCTTTAACATACTAAAATTCTCTATCCAGTTGAATAATTTACTTAAAGAATCATCACATACCAACTTCTTCCAATCATTGTTTTGTTCTTGCTTTGACCATGTAAAATTGGAATACTGAATTTACTTACTTGCTCTAATGCAATCACTAGGTTGAGGTATATGTTGAAGTAATTAAAGAGGCTTGAGTTGAACTTTGAAGACTTCTACAAAAAAAAAATCATGACTATTTTGGATGACAGAATCTATTTGACAAGGGAAAGGAACATTGTTTCATAAAGTTATTTTGTGTGCTGTTTGAGAAAAAGACTTTGCAGCCAGAACTCACACATGTTTTGGAAATTGCATCTTCTTTCTCACTTCAGGTATCTCTCCATAGGTGCCAACTGTAGTACATCAATAGATGAACGGGCTCATTGACCTAGAGTGTCCTTGCTTAGACCGGGCTGAGCTATTAGGGAACCTGCTGAGATTTCAGGCTTGTGCAAAACACTGGTCCTGGCAGATACTGTAAATTTGGTTGCTTTTCAACTCCCTTCTTTCTTCCACCAAAGGACTGCTGTTAGGTGGTCCAGTAGTAGCTAGTGAATCAGTACAAAGGAAGGGGGGTGGTTTACTATTCAAATGTAGAAATCGCTATCATTTATTTGAATCAACTAAAGATCCCAGATAAAGTTAAGAGTATGTTGTTTCTGCAAGAGAACATAGTTACACAATCCAGAATGTTCTCTCTGAACTCATTTTTTATGCCTTGTTGGTGTTAGAGAAAAAGTAACCAAATCTCTAGAGCTTTTGTGCCTTACTTATTCTCTATAGAGCAGTCACATGTGTTGATTACCAAGTATTTCAAGGCACTGGAAGATTTAACTTCTCTGCCCTTTTTGCAAGTAGCTATGAAATATGACTTGCTTTTGAAGTGGCATATCTCCTCCCTGAGTGGAAAATGTAAGAACCGAAGGGCGCCTTCTTCACATTTTTTCCTGCTGCACACTAAATGTTGTTGGAAAGGTGGAAACATATGTCAAACTAGAACCTGTGATATCCTGGATTCAAGAGCAGCTAGGAGCAAACCCCTCTCTAAGCATACGCTTATGTAAGAAGTGTAATTTTGTTATGTTCTTGCACTCAGATTTCTTTCCGATGCCTCAGTTTAACTCACTGCCTTGATATATATACTGTGTTTGCCCAGAGTTTGTAAAAAAAAAAAAAAAAAAAAGCTAAAGAGTCACGAAAATGCACTGGAATTCTACTGGATCATAGTGTATATGTGCATCAGATTTTATTTATGTGAAGTTAAATCTAGAGAAACTGGCTGTTTCTCCTAGAAACTTGCTTCTTATTAACCACCCAGATAATATTACAAATACAAAGCGTGTTTGCTAATCAGAAAATCAGACAGTCTGTTAAATATTCATGATGTTATTGTCTTCTAAGTCATCATATACCTCTGAACTTTTTTTTTAACTTTTTCATGGAAATCATTGTAAAACTGGAACTTGCACACCTCACTCAAGCAGCACTGGTATTTTGATATTTTTGGTGAAGCCATTAATTCTGACCATATTTCCTAGACTCTTACTCCTTATGGTCCTAGTTATCTTATCTTGAGTAGTTCTTTTGCTAAAATAGCTCTCTCTTATTCTCTCAGCACCTTTTTTTTTTAAATCAAAAATAAATGCAGTTTTAAAAGAACTGGTTCTGGAGTCACGTTGATGGAGTCCAAATGTGTTCTCTGCTATTTGCAAACTTTAGAAACTGAACAATTTCATTAACCTTTCAGATGAGAGCAAGGAAAAGTACTTTCAATTTACAGGAAGTTCATGCTACAGATTAAATGAAATAATCAACATCAATAGGTTTACTTAGTAAGTGTTCTATAATTATCACCTATGCCAAATCCTTAGAATAAATAATGCTCACTGCTATATCTATCTTCCCACTGGTTCTGGGAGAACCTCAATCATATAATCTCCACAACTGCATTTACCCATTAACTTGTCTCTTATAAAATTTAAGAATGAGCACTTCATTGATAATAAATGGGATTTATCAAGTCTACTTCAGAGACCTACCACAGACTAGATTACAATACTTTTGAAACTTATTTTCTCTGATGAGAATATATGTTTTAGGGTGCTTTCATTCAAAAAAAATTCAGTCAAGGGAACTTGGCCTTAACTGCTACAGTTTTATTTAAAGAAAGTAATGTATCAACCCAATTCACAAGTTATATACTTTTCTGGTTTTATTTGATTTCTAAGTTGTTATTTCTAATTTTAAATTTATTAATTTCTTGACATGGCATTATTTTGTTCAATTAAAAACATCCAAATCTCTAATTTGGAATGAGTTATAACAAAATTTCTAGGACAGAGTTTTTGCTGGTCTTATAAATTGGCCTCAAAGATATAATTCTCTGAATGTTTTGGTTTAATATTCATATAGGTTAGACATTAAGAAAATATTTTCATTACTTTACTCCAGATGTTGAGATTTCTATCTATAATATGGAGTCATTCTAAAATGAGAAGTATAGGAAATATTTTCAAAACACAGGAATCTTATATAAATTATAGAAGTACTTTGTCTGTGAGAAAGAACACTTTGATTTAACAAATACATTTAAAATACAAATCAACTTTCCATTCAGAGGAAAATTATAATGGAGTTACATAAATGGTCTCATGTCCCAGTCATAGTGACAATGTTAGATTGCCGGTCTGTCTTTTCCACATCTCATTATCTTTTCAAGAAAGAAATGGAAACATAATAAGTGGCAAAATCCACCTGAAGTAAAAACACCCACTAGAATGTTTTTTAATCTAGCAGACGAAATGCTTAGCAGGCTTTAGGCTATAATCAATCACTGTGACAAAAACTTGCAAAGTTGTGATCATTGTCAGTTCATGGATTCAGAGATTATGATAGTATCCCATCTATTAGCATAATTGCATATAATGTATGCTCTAAATTCAGGCTTTCATTTAAACAGAGTTTGATAGAAGAGTGTCTGAGGTTCTGTTTGTTCATGTGTTTATTTTAGTTTTCAAAGCTACTGGGTCAAGACTAAGAAAAAAGCAACAGAAACATCTATGTTAGATGGCAATTGTTGCTCTCTGACTTTCTGTCAATGCAAAGAGATGCAGATTATTTTTTAAAAATGTTTCTAGTTTAAGACACATGCATGCATAGTTTTGAGAAAACCTTCATATTTTGCATAGAAATCCAAAACTCCACATTTCCAGAATGATTAAGGAATCTAAGTACTATTTTCATAAACTGCAGGTCATTGCTGACTAATCTAGAATACTGTAGATTCAGCCCAATTCTTAACCATGAATTAAATTATTCTGTTCATGTTTTAATATATTTGGGTACTAAATATAAGCAAATAAAATTCTGAATAAATAATGATATCTTAGGCTACTTTTTTTTTCTAATCATAGTTTTCTATCTTAATCAAAACTAAATAAAGAAGAGGACCAAATGTCTTGGTCAGTTACAGCAATGACCCCTGCTATCAAATTCTGTCTTGGTTACTTTTCTCTCATTGCTGAGACAAAATAGTGTATGCATAAAATGAAGGAAGAAAAGGTTCATTTAGCTTACAGTTTGTGGAGATCTCAGTTCATACTGAGATGTCCCCAAGGCAGGGTATAGGTGAGGGTTAATATGGCAGCTGTGACAGGTACCAAAAACAGCAAGTGTGAAAGGGAAAAAGGGAGGAGCAAGTCACTTTCTTTCCTTTATACTGAATATCAGCTACTCACCTCTGGGTGGGTGCAGGAGTCATGCCAATCCCAGTGCTACTCATTGAACCAATCACAGCTGCCTTTGAAAGGCCTGTTCCCCATGACTGCATGAGGCTTTAGGACAACATCCAAACACAAACCATAACAACAGGCAACATGAGTAAGCGTCATTGATCAGTCATCATTTTATGCCAGTGATATGATTTCCAACAGAAAATATCTATAGGGTTTCCAAAAGTAGAAATGTATTACATAAACTGAGACAACTGTGTTTACTATTCCTATAAAATAAAATATAAAATCAAAGCAGGTTTTAGGGAGCTGTAGACTTCATTTAAAATTGCTTACCAGGTTGTGCAGAGAACTAAATAGAATTTCTACAACTCTAATCTGAAATAATATCCACACTTAAGTTTGCAACATTTGATTAAAAATAATAGATTAAATATCTTTGATGAGGGTTTACCAAAATGGAATGTAAGTCAGGTAAAATCTCTAAAAGTTAAAAAAGAAAAAAATGCACCTAATAAAGAGATGTTAAGAGAAAAAAATATGTAGCAGAAAAAAATCAGATCTCTATTAGGAATGCTAAAGTAATAAGACAGAAAGAAGAGAAATAAGAAACAATATATGAAGAGGATACATCTGACATTTCCAAAATGTATTAAAGAAATCAAAATGCAGTTTTTCCTTTGCTGAGACAAAAACCAAATCTAACACCTGCAATTCAAAGTAAGTGAGGTGTATTTCAGCTTGAGAGGGTTCAGTCTATGGTCTGCTGGTTCCAGGTAAGAGCATTATGGCTGAGGGGTAGCCAAACTGCTATGTAACCTCTGGCAAACAGAGGACAGGAAAGAGCTCCTAAAAAAGACAACCATCAAAGACATGTCCTGAGGGGCCCACCTCCTCCAACCCAGTCACATCTCCTAAAAACCCATTCATCTCTGACAAGTACAGTGCTCCCTGGATTCAGTCACTTTTTCAGGAGTCTCTTGACACAGGCAAGTTGACAGTTAAGACCAAGTGGCAATGCAGATCCAAGAAGTCAGGTGAAAATTAAAGCAAATAATAAATATCAGGGGCAACAAGTAAAGAGAAACTACACACATAAACATCACTGAAAAATTGCAGAATATCTAAGAAAAGAAGACTTTTAAAAAACTAGAGGAAGATGGAGAATATCTTTAATGGAGGGATATTTATACTGCCAAAGAACTTCTACACAGAGAAAATAGAATACAGATTCACAACATGTTGAATAAACATGATTGATTTACTTTCTCAAATATCAGCAAGGATATTCAAAAGCAAAGGTGGCAAACAATAGTTAACAGAACTGAACCACACAAAGAAATTTGCAGAAGAATGTAAAAGTTGTTCTTCAAGAGGAAGAAACACGACATCTCATGGAAATTTAGGGATGGAAAATGAAATCAACAGCAATGAAAATATAAATAACAATGCATATTTGTAAGCATAAAACAAATTATACATATATGTGTATGTACTAGAGGCCATCAAAATACCTATACAGTGAATTTTTTTTTTAAATATCACAGTGATGGACACATTGCCATTAATTTCCCTCAAAAGATTTTCCTTTGCTTTAAACGCACTGATCTTATTGTTTTTGTTGTTTTCTAAAGCAGTTCTGGAAGTCTTTTTTAGTGAGTCCCTTTAGGAGGTGTCATCAAAAATATGAATACTGCTGTCAAATACTATTTAGTGTGTCCTCAACTATGTTACTCAGCAGAGGGAGTACTTTCTAATCACTTGCAGGAAGCCAGCATTGCCTTATTACACAAACCAGCCAAAAATATTATTTGAAAGGAAAACTATATAGAATGTCTATCATGAGCATATACGTAAAATCTTAAACAAGATGTTAACA
Organism: Hydrochoerus hydrochaeris; assembly: GCA_004027455.1. NCBI lineage: Eukaryota > Metazoa > Chordata > Mammalia > Rodentia > Hydrochaeridae > Hydrochoerus > Hydrochoerus hydrochaeris. Next base: position 138,447 of record PVLA01003160.1, read on the forward strand.
AACTCCAACACTATATTAAAAAACTAACCACCATGATCGAGGAGGATTATTTCATTTATGGAAGCCTGGCTCAGCATTCAAAAATCAATTCATAGAATCCATCAGATCTGTTAATGAGATGTGACTAAAGTTTAATGATGTGAATACACTAAGGCAGAACATCACATAGTCATATCTCTAGCACATTTGACAACATCTAATATTCCTTAATGATAAAAAAATCAATAAAATAAGAATGAAGAGTTGCCTCAACTTCTTTAGGAATAACTATAAAAAACTACAGATGATATAAATTCAGTATCACTTGTATAGATGCTTGGTACTGTAGTGTTTCTGATTTTGGAATATTTGTTTTATGTAATGAAAAATCTCTGGGTTAGGCCCCAGACCCAAAGATAACAATTCATTTTTGCTTCTTATAGACCTTGTATAATATCCTAAAAATGATTGTTTTGGGGGGATCTTTCTGAGTTGTTTACTTTCATACTGAGGGTAGACCTTAGGACTTTCACACTGAGTTACACCCTCAACCACTTTAAAATTATTATTATTATTCCTTTTAAATTTTGATACATGATCTCAGAAAGTTACTAAACTGCCCAGGTTGACCTTCAAGTTGAGACCCTCTTGCTACAACCTCTCAAGAGTTCTGGCATTATAAGCACATACTACGATGCTTGACTTTTAAAGTGTTTTGGTATTATTTTTATAATAGTATGCATAATACTAAATTTACATGAATGGGACCTGCAGGAAGCAGAGATGTGAATATCTCAGGCATCCATGTGAACAAAATTGTGATGTTCCATATCACCATTGTTCCTGACTCTGAATCTGTGTGCTACTAATAAGGAATGATTTATTCATACAGATTCAATCATAAATGCTTAATAGAAAGTCATGCTACTACTATTTAACAACAATAACAATAAGTTATTACAATCAAAAGTCTTGAGTTTAACTAAGCACCTTGTTAGTGCCATAAGTATGCTGCTATAAAATATTAACCAACACAAACAGCAAACACTAAAAAACTGTCTTATTGGCTATGACACTGTGTTTTATTAAAAGATTATTGTATTACATGGTTTTTTATGTAAGTGGGGAAAAAGCAGAAGCAAATGAACAAGGAAGTAGGCTCTCGATGGATGAGGTGACAGGCGATCTAGATGGCTTTTAAAAAGATTTCCTACAGAAATATTCACTTCATTCTCAATGACTGTGACCAAGGAACTCCCTCTTTGGTTTTCTGCACTATGGCTCTTTCATGCTCTTTACGTGTGAAAGCTGTTCTCCTTCAAAAATCCCATCACGCGTTTTCGCTGTCATCTGCAGGCAATTCTTTTGGAGCTCTAAGGCCACCTTCCTTGGCGCTCCTGCTTCCTATGTTATCACCATGATTCCGAACCACTTCCCTCATTTCTCTGTTTGTCAGTCAGTGAGGTACAGTCTTGTAGTCAATATTTAAAGTTTTAATGTCTCCTTTTAGCTTATCGGTGCATTCGAAGGTGTGTACATTTTTATGTGTATAAAGTGGCCTGACCTCATGTACTTCTCCACTGACATACGGACTCTTTCAAAGTCACCCTTACTTTGCTATCATCAGTCACAGGTCAGGTCAAAGATCGTGCTGTGTGTAAGCATCGGGCTATAGTCGCTCTGTTCTATGCCTCATTTAACAGTATCTTCATCATTTTTTATGCTAAACTCCTATTAAAAACCTTCTACACCTACACTTGTGTTTATTGTTATCAAACTGTTTGAGAATGTGATATATATATATATATATATATGAACTAGGATTTGAACTCAGGACCTCACACTTACCAGGCAGGTTCCATGCCACTGAGCCATAACCCTGACCCTATATTTATTTTTCATTGATGTAATGACACCTTTGCCATATTAATACATGGATGAGTTGATAAAGTCACAATAAATTCACATTTCAGGAAAATTAAGTGGTTTAGCATTACTTTTGATAGGAATTTTAGCTAGAGCATAAATAGACCAGTGTCAAGAACAACAAAAGTGTGTCATCATCAAATCCATCTTCCCTACTGTAAACATGAACAATTGATATAAAACTGCTTTTGAAAGCAATTCAAGGCTGGGGATTTAGTTCAGTGGCACAAGTGCCTGCCTGGCAAGCACGAGCTCATGAGTTTGATCCCAATACCAAAAAACAAACAAACAAACAAACAAAAATGAGCCTGGTGATCTATGTCTACTTATTAGTGTAATACAGGACTGTATAATAATCACTTGTTCTGTAATAGCAAGGACACAACCTTTTGTGTAGTCCAGAAAATTAACACTCATGTACCTACTTCTTTAACATACATCTGTCTTCACTTCTGCCTTTGGCTACCTTAATCTCTGTGGGAACCATTTCACCAGCTCTAGTCACTACATTTCTGGAGTAATAATGCCCAAACCTTGAGGTAGCATTGGCTCTATAGACTTCTTTGGGTGATAGAGTTTCCTCATCTGTCATCAGATGGCAAACTTCACTGAACTTCTGTACTGCTTTGTGATTAGCAAAAGCTTCATCATCACACACCTTTAAAAACTTAACAGTGTGTATTCCCAAATGTTTATAGCCAATCTAGATAACATTCACAGTTCTCTTAAATTTAAAGCTTAACACAGTAGATACTCAACTCATTTCATGATCAACATACCATTAATTGTTCGCTGCAGTGCTGAGTCTCACTTAATCAATACACAACCAGTTTAAACAGTGTCATTCTAGTTTTCATATATGTCTATCCAACACTTTTCACATAAGACCTCCAAAGTTTACCTTTCTATTATATGTGATGCTAATCCTAGCACCATTCTCTTCTGTAAGACCCCTCATTCTTACACCTTTATCCAATTTCTCCTACAATTCGTGTATTGGTACACATACATATTTTTCTTTCTTATTAGTATAGCTTATAGGCATACTTTCAAGCCCTTTGGATTTTCCAACAAAATCTTTACAGTACAGATCAGAGAAAAAGAAAAAAGCACATGATGAATAATGTATAAAGGTCTCGGACCCCTTCTGGCAGGCTGAGGAACTTGTCACTTTGAACCTGGCATGTTACATGTCACTTTATTATCCTTGGTAGGTGTATTTCTGTGGGAATCTGGACAAATATAACAATGATCTACCAATGTCAAAGAAGAAATTTTCAAGCATAAATAAAATGCCAAATATCTATGGTACTTACACAAATAAGTTATGTGAAATACATAATCTCATCAAAACTGTTATCAATAGCCATGTTCAAAGATTTGAAATGTAACATGATAAGTAAAATGACATCTTATAAAATAATAATAATAAGTCTAATAATAATAGTTATTACTTTTTTTCTTTTATCCTTTTTTGGTGTATGTGCAGAAATGTTCCTAATATTAGCATCTATTGCAGACAAAAATATGTATTTGAGGGTTTGGCTGTGGTAGAAGGAGAAAATGTACAGGAAGTCCTTAATCAGTTTAGAGGTGCTATTGGATAGGCAGGAAAACTTTATTTGTTCTACAGCACAGAATTGACTGCATATCTCACATGAGTGGAGGAAATTTCAAATGTTTCCAATACAAAGAAATGGTAAATGTCTGAGGTGATGAAGATGCCAACTACCCTGATTTCATCACTGCACATTGTATGTATGTGTTGAAATGTCACATCATACATTATATGTAAGGTAACAATGATGCATTAAAATTTTATTATTATTACTATTATTATCATCATTATTATTGATTTTTTAAAGGCAGAGTCTCTATCCATAACTCCAGATTCACTCTGTATCCCAGGCTGGCCTCAAACTTGCAGCAACCCTCTTGCCTCAGCTTCCTTGTAATGCTGTGATTACAGAAGTGAGTCACCATGGCCAGCTTTAGGCATTACAGGTAAAAAATAAAGTACAAAGTTAAAAAGTTGCTCATAGAATCTGTCTTTTTTAATCCATCCCATCTTTTTATTTAGGTATCATTATATTCTCAATAGGTAACAAAATATTCTTTGAAATATTCTGTTTTTTTTTTCACCCCTTCCACTTTCCTTGCTTGGAAACTCCCCATGTTACAGACTTTATGAAATTCCTAAAATGAAATAACAAGACTATTTTTTCTAAGAATCCAGTGGACATAATTATTTGTCTATTTTCCACTCACTCTGTCTCACCTCCTGGTAATTATTCTCTGGTATACTAGAAATAATGGAATATAGATATTATTTATTGAACCTTCTAATGAAAAGATTACATAGTATTATATTTTTACTGCTAACCAATGTCATCATTATCCTAAGATCCCTTGTTCCAAGTGCTGGGTTTAGAATATAAAACTGTCTGAATAAATAACATGAGGATAATTTAACTGTAAGCAAATGAATACATTTTTGAATGCACATAAAATTAACTCAGTTTTACATTCTGCTTTGTCAATACTGGATAATACCTCAAATAGCAAGGAAATAAAATCTCCAATCTAAGCCTTTTAATAATAATCTATGTCTCAAGGGTTGATATGAATGCTCCAAAGTTACAGAATTGTAAAAGTTCACTGTTAATCATAATATTTCAAATTATATGGACTAAGAGATACCTAGCATCTTAGTAAAGTGCAGTTCTGGATGTATCTGAGGGTGATTGCCATGTAGGACAGCAGACTGAAGGAGGAAGTTTCATCTCAGTTAGAGGTGGCATCAACCAATAGTCTTGTAGCTTGTGTGGAAAGAAAAAGAGAATGAAAAATGAAGTGATATGTTTTGGAAGTGCCTCAAAAAATGGCAGCATTTGTCATTGCATTTGAACAGTCTTCTCCAGGTTTTTCAACCTTCCAATGCAGATTTATTCCAGCAGTTCTCCAGTGATGGCAGGCCTTCAGTTTTGGACTATTGCTGCTTCTTTGATCACAATTGTTTCATCGCTTCTATCTTGAGCTTAGCAGCCCTGAACCTATCAAGGTGCCAATTCACAAGGGTCACTGCAAATACTCCTGCCTCAGATTCCACAGATGGTCACTGTGGACTCTCTCACTCAGATCCTGTAAATCTACCAGTAAATCTTATCACATATTTATGCACATATTTTCTGTCAATTCTGTTCCTTTTAAGAATTTTAACTAATAAAGCCTTTGGTACTGGGAATGGTTTTAAAGAAACAGAAGTGCAAGGATGAATTTCTGTATTTGGTTTCGTGAACCCTGAATTTGACTCTCTAAATTGATGAGATGTGATGTCACCATGACTGCTCCTTCTGCTGGCCTAGAGAGTAAAGAAAGTTTGAAATACACACTGTTTTAAGTAATATGCAACAAAGACCTATATAATTTTTCTACTTCACTACTTACTTACAAGATGTAAAGATTGTAATGACTCTATATACAATACTTTAGAATATTTGGGGAAGAATTATGATGGTGCTGGTTGGTTTCTCTTAGGATTCCTGGGCAAAGTAATAGGGGTAAATAATGATCTCAAATATTTAAATTCCCATCTCCAATTGCACATAAAGAGTCTAAATTCTTCCAAGTACCTCCTGAAGAAGTTTCTCTCTTTTAGACACAGAGTTGAAGATGCTGAAACTAAATATAAGTTTCATAATCAATTAGCTGAATTACAGTGCAAGTTTAACATTTAGCCTCAAAACATATCTGCAGTTAAAGTGAGGATTCATATCATATGGGATCCCATTAATTGAGATTTAGATATTGAGCAAAACCTGATGAGACTGTGTACATTGAATTCCTAAATTCTGAAATTTTGTTGGCAGAGGAAGAGATTTCCTCTCCTTTGGTGGTAGACATATTCCTGCCTCATCTTATGTATTGTTGGCCTCTGCACTTACACATAGAGAAATCTGCACTGTTTCCATGATGCCTATATAAACAATAATTACCTTCTCCAATGTAGTTACCAATTCAGACAAGGCTCATAATCCTTACATCAAACTTCACTATCCAATTTTTCCTCTAAACCTCCATAACCAGACTCAAATCTTGTAAGATTTCTAAGTGTGAGTGACCAGAATGGCCCATGTAAAGATGTGCTACACTCCCAATGAACGTCTTGAGTTTTCTAGTTATAGGTAGAGGTCATGGGAACAGGTATGAGAGTGAATTTTAACAGTGTATGATAATGGTGGAAGGAACATAAACCTGGATGATCAGACTGAATTTCTTGATTGGATATCCCTAAAGGTGAAGGGAAATCTTCACTGTAGGCAGATCTTGAGGTAGTTCACCTGGATGTTCAGTTTACCTGGGAGAAAAAATGTCCAGATGAGCAGCTATATACCGATTCATGGATTTTGCCAATGTACTCAGTGGATGGCCAAAGACTTGGAAGCAACATGACTGGAAAACTGGTGACAAAGATATTTTGGGAAGAGGTATGTGAATAGACCCATCATATGGGTGAAAGAGATGGAGATATTTGTTTTCTGTGATGCCCCTCTGCTATGTTCTTCTGCCTTGGAGGCAGCTGAATAGGGGCTGAAACCTCTATGAAGTATGAGGTAAATAAAGTTTTCCTCATGTAACTTATAGGTGTTAGGGAATTTGTCCCAGAAAACTAAGATAGGAAGTGTGTCTCTGGTGGATTGATAGCTGGTGGTCAACTTGTAACACCTGTGGAAATGAATCAGCATGGTCCTGAATGTGGATGACTTACCTAGGATCATTGCCAACATATAAAGGAAAAAGAGAAACCAGACTCTTGGAGAGGAAGTGTTGTGTTGTCAGTTCTCCTGATGGTTGTTGGTTCACCTGTTGCTGTTGGTTCTCCCAGAGGAGTTTTTAAACTTCTTTCCGGATTAGTTTGTCTGTTATCATCAGAGGAGCTCAAGACTTTATCACTCAGAGTAATTGTGGTTCACTTTGGAGGAGCACTGATACTTACTTTGAGCATCACTTCCTGGCTCCAGAGAGGAAGATGCTATGCTTTTCAATGTCCTGGAGAAGCTTGTCACACTGGCTTTCTGTTATGAACTCAGTTATCATCATCAGAGGAGCTTGGAACCTTGTCGTCGCTGATAATAGCTATGGTACTTCTTAGGGGAACTCTGGTCCTTACTTTGTGCATTACTTCCTGACTCCAGTACAGAACCTTCAGCCAACTAATATGATCCTTCATTCTGCTGGCACAGAATTTCTAGCTTCCACCACTGATTTTGGGCCATTTCAGTGTACATCCCTGAACCAGACTTGTGTGAGTAATTATTGTAGGCCTCAGGCCTCCAGGTAGGCTCATAGGAAACATTGTTATGGGCTCTAGGTATCCAACTGTATTCATGCAAGAAATTGCTATAGGATTCAAGCCCTCAGCTGTATTCCTTCTGTCTTAGTGTGTGAACAGATTTCCTGCACTTCTTGTGTTTGATTCCATAGTGATTTCATAAATTATGTGTTCTGATTTAAATCATTTTCTTTACAATCCCCAAACTATAATGAAATTGGTACCAAGAGAGTGGGGTCACTACTGTGATGTTGCCTGGCCATGTGTCTTAAGAGTCTTGGAAATTAGTATGGAAAGGATTTGAGAGACTGGTCAAGAGATAGGCCCTGGATGCTGTAAACTATATTGAAGACTCTGATTGGAGCCTGAAAAGACAGAGTGCTGTGGAAATGCTGTGAGTTAAGGTGAAGTTCAGGAGGTTTCTATTGAGAAAGATTGCATTGGCTGTTGGATCCCAGGGAGTATACTGTGCTTTGGTAGAAAGCTGGTCTGCATTTTGCTTGTGTTTAGAGATATTTCCTGTGTGGCAGCAAAAAACCGGTGCAGTATGCTGTTGGAGTGGTAGCATAGTTACTGTTGAGAGCTTCTGGACAGATCTATGTTGGAAATTAAGAGCAAATAGGCAGCAGAGTAATAAGAAGTATTTGGCCAGATGGAAGTCTCCAGTGGAACTATGGGTTGCAAAGATGACAGAGAGGAGAACATGGTTGTTAAAAAGAACAGGACAATGGAAAAATGAACTGAAGTCTTTCACCTGAAAGGACAAGTATATTTAAACTGCAGGAGATCCCTGATTTTCAGTCTTACCATGCCCTGTTAAAATTTAATAAGAAGCAAGGACTATGCTTATAATAGCTCTAGTATATGATTTTGAAGTTATTTTTAGATACGTTTTTAATTAGATTAATTAGTCAATTAGTATTGTGGTTTTAATCTTGAATTTTAGTTTCCCTTTGAATATTTCACTTTTTTGTAGGAATGAGCACAATAAGAGTTGTATATATGCAATTGTTATATTAATGTAAATCTGAATAGACCAAGACATGCTAACTTTTCACAAATCTTCCACTAAAGACTATGATTTAAGGAAAAGTGTATGATTATCAAGTTGACCAGGAATAGATTGTGGTGGACTGACAACTGGTGGTCGCCTTGTCACACCAGCTGAATTGAATCAGCATGGTGTTGAGTGTGGATGAACCACCTGAGCATTGTTGCCAAGATAAAAAGGAGGACTGGGTCTGGGACTGCTGCTGCTGGGGCCCGCCCTTCCACAGGGAACATTGGAACCTTGGACTACAATGGATTGTTCTGCTGGCTGGATGAGAGACTCAGGAACTCCTTACCCAAACAGAGGACCTCAGCAGGGTCCAATCAATGTGGTGAGTTTGCCCTTAAAATAGTGGTCTGCAGTGAGTAATAGAAGCAGAAGTGAAGCTCCCACCAATTCCCACCAAGACATTGGTGAACCTGAGAAGAGAGTTGGTAATCCCCTCCCCCACACAGAGAATATCAGACAGGTTGAGGAGTGCAGCAATAACACCCCCCCCCAACTTAGAGAAAATTAAAAGAACTTATGAGACTCCCAGTGACCCAGTAGGGCCTCAGCTGACACAAACACGATAGCCAGGGAGATCTGGTGACCTGCAACAACCTGAAGATATAACAACAGCAGGAAATAAGAGATGCCCTACATTGATACTTCTAGGCTAGTTAGCCCAGAAAGAATATAGGACTCATCCAACACACCCTGTAGGAGGAATTCAAGTGATGGGATCTCCTCTTCATTGTGGTACCCAGAAATTTGATAAACATCAACCACACAGTAGGACCCTAAAACTCACACTACAGATAGTTGTGAATATTGGAATGAAAATAACAGATATTTACCCAAAAGGTGAAAATGACTAAATGAAAAGCCAAAATGAAATCTCAAACATCTAGTCCATCAGGAGCAAGTACAGGTGACAATGAAATAGACTACTTTAAAAGTCATACACCAAAAATCTCTGAAAAGAGAGCAAATGAAGTAAAGAAACAAGTCCACCAGGAGGCTATAGAAGAATTCAAATTAGAAATAATGTCTTATGTAAAGACAGAAATAACAACCTTAGTATATGAGTTGCTCAACATACCCAGAGAAGAAATAGATAAAAAAATACAGGAGCATGGGAAATTGATTGAAACTCTGAATGAACAATGTAGAAAACAAGCAGTATCCATGAAAAAAAAAATCCCAAGAGATATCCAAGAAACAAAAAATTGTATTGAACACTGGCAAAACTGTTAAAATGAAGCTGAGGATAGAATTTTGGATCTTGAGGACAGGATCACAGAGAGCAATAATGAAAGGATAGAACTTATAAAAACAACAAAACACATGAAATGACAATCCAGCAGCTTCAAGGTGATGTCAGGAAAAGCAATGTAAGCTTAATAGGCATCATTGAGGAGGGAGGAGACAACACAAAAGACATAACTAAGCTGTTCACAGATAATGGCAGAAAATTTCCCAAACATAAGGAAAAAAACTGATAAACAAGTGAAGCATATAGGATGCCAAGCAGTCATAGCCGACATAGATCTACAACCAGATATATAATAATTTAGATCTCAGACATACAGAATAAAAACAGAATACTAAAAGCTGTTAGAGAAAAGACACAACTCACCTATCAAGGAAAGCCCATTAGATTCATGGCAGACTTCTCAGCGCAAACCTTCAAGTTAAGATGAGCTTGGAGTGAAGTATTTCAAGCCCTAAAAGAAAACAACTTTCAAACCAGACTGATGTACTCAGCAAAACTGTCTTTAAAATTTAATGGAGAAACAAGATACTCAATGAAAAAGAACAATTGAAGAAATTCATATCCACCAAACCAACCTTAGAAAGAGTGCTGAAAGACATGCTAGATAGAGATAAAAATGACCACAATCTCCAGAACAACAACAGAAAGAAGCCACCAGGCTGGACAAGAAATTAAACAAGGGAGAAAAGCAGGAAGCCAACAATAGGAACACAACATGGCAAAGTCAAGCCAGTACATATCAGTGATGTCCATAAGTATAAATGGGCTCAATTCACCTATCAAAAGAAACAGGTTGATGGAATGGATCAAGAAACAGGATCCCACAATATGCTGTATACAAGAAACACATTTTACCCAAAAGGAAACTCATAGATTAAAAGTCAAAAGGATGGAAAAGAGTATTCCATGCAAAAAAAAAAAACCCAGAAAAAAGCAGGGATAGCTATTCTGTTTGCAGAACATGTGAACTTCAAACCTAAAATGATTAAAAGAGATAAAGGTCACTACGTACTTATTAGTGGAAAACTACAAAGGAAGAACTAACAATTATAAATATATATGCACCAAATACGGAAGCACCCAACCATATAAGACAAATACTAATGGTCATGAAAAACCAAGTAAACAAGAGCACAATTGTAATAGGAGACATTAACACCCCACTATCACAAAGAGATCAGTCAACTAGACAAAAAGTAAGCAAAGAAATAACAGAACTGAATCATACCTGCGAGCAAATGGACTTAATGGATGTTTACAAAATGTTCCATGCAACCACATCAGAATATACATTCTTCTCAGCTGCATATGGGACATTCTCCAAAATAGATCATATATTAACCCATAAAGCATTCTTAACTAAAAGCAAAGGGAGTGAAATTATCCCATGTATAATATCTGATCATAGCTCACTAAAATTGGAAATCAATGGCAAAACAACCTGAAAAACATGCATAAATACATGGAAATTAAACAATAACCTTCTGAATAACCAGTGGGTTACAGATGAAATTAAAGAGGACATAAAACAATACCTACAATACAATGAAAATGCAGATATAACATACCGTAACCTATGGGATGCCATGAAAGCAGTCCTAAGAGGAAAATATGTAGCAATAAATAGTCACATCAAGAAAATGGGAAGAATACAAATAACTAACCTAATGCTACATCTCAAGCTTCTAGAAAAGGAAGAGCAAGTCAAACCCAAAGCTCATAGAGGAGAGGAAATTGTTAAGGTTAGAACAGAAATTAATGAAATTGAAACTAAAAAAAAAAAAACAATGCAATGAATTAATTAATCAAAAAGCTAGTTTTTTGAGAGAATAAACAAAATTTCTAAACCCCTAGCCAGCTTTATCAAGAAAAAGAAAGAAAAAATTTAAATCCACACAATAAGGACTTAAAGGAAGGAAATTACTACAGATCCCATGGAAATTGAAAAGATCATGAATACCTACTTTGAAAATCTCTACTCACATAGGATGGAAAACACAGAGGAAATGGACAGATTTCTAGGAACATATGAAGTACCAAAGCTCAACCAAGAAGATATAAAAATTTTGAATAACCCAATATCAGCTACTGAAATTGAAAATGTAATTAAAAACTTACCAACAAAGAAAAGCCCAGGTCCAGATGGATTCACAGCTGAATTCTATAAAAAATTTAGAGAAGATTTAAGCCAGTACTCCTTAAAATCTTCAATAAATTGAAAGAGAAGCAGTCCTCCCTAAAACATCCTTGGGTGCAAATATCATTCTGATACCAAAACCACAGAAAAACCCAACCAAAAAGGAGAACTGTAGACCAATCTCACTAATGAGCATTGATGTTAAGATTCTCAATAAAGTAATCACAAGTAAAATGCAGAAAATCATTAAGAAGATTATACACCATGACAAAGTGGGATTTATTCCAGAGATGCAGAGATGGTTCAACATATGCAAATCAATAAATGTAATACACCAGATTAACAGAGCCAAAATAAAAATCACACGATCATCTCAATAGATGCAGAAAAACTTTTGATAAAGTCCAACACCCTTTCATGATAAAAACCATACAGAAACTCAGAATAGAAGGTATGTACCTCAATCTCATAAAGGCCATCTATGACAAACCAACAGCCAACATTATACTAAATGAACAAAAACTGAAAGCCTTCACTCTAAAATCAGGAACAAGACAAGGATGTCTGCTATCACCACTTCTATTCAATATAGTTCTGGAAATGTTAGCCTGGGCAATCAGAAAAGATGGAGAAATAAAAGGCATAAAAATACAGAAAGAAGAAGTTAAACTATCATTATTTGCAGATGAGATGATACTCCACATAGAAGACCTCAAAAACTCCATTAAAAGACTACTAGAGGCAATAAACAAATTCAGCAGCATAGCTGGATACAAAGTCAACACTGAAAAATCAATAGCATTCCTGTACACAAACAAAAAAAACTCACTGAGAGAGAAATTATGGAAATACTATCTTTCACAATAGCATCTTAAAAAATGAAATACCAATATAAGATGGCCAACTGAGTGGTGGCACAATAAGAGAGCCTCTCTGAAAAAAAAAAAAAAAAAAACAGCTCAGACACTGGAATCTGACAACATGGAGAAAGCCAGACAAAAGGAGAGGAATTCTCATGACCTAGGAAGAAACTGAGAAAAAAGAAAAAGAAAGAAACAAAGAAAGAAAGAAAGAAAGAAAGAAAGAAAGAAAGAAAGAAAGAAGAAGCGAGGAAGGAGGGCTGGAGCTAGGCAAGCCCTGGTCACTGTACTGGTATGTCTTAGAGTTAGGCAACTCATGATCCAGCTGAGATCACGACCCTGCCAAGAGCTGGGGTTGGTGAGCTCGAGACCCTCGGCTGGAGGAGGCACTGTGGCAGTAAGTGGAAACAGCGAGTTGAGCTGCGTGAACTTTGGTGAGTGATGGGAACTGGATTCCCCAGAGTGGGAGGACTGGCAAGAAGACAATTTGGAGATGGACAGGGCTGGCTTGAATAAAAACCTGAGGCAGTGTTGGTAGACTACTTCTGGTCCAAAGCAGATTGGTGGGATGTGGTTGGGCTGGGCCAGGCCCCTGGTTGAAACCCAATAGCTGGGGATGAGGCTGCTCTAAGCCAGTGGCATCCCCAGGGAACACACAAACTTGCTGAATCATACACTGGTTGACTGACATAGCGGGAGGGGCTGGCTCACAGCATGCACCTCACAGATCCGCCATGGACTGGGGGGTGGTACTTCCCTAGCAAGTGCGCTGCAGAAAAAACTGTAAGCAATACAAAAGGACCAGAGACCTCCACCACCCACAAGTCTGAAGGGGGACAGAAACATGACAAGACAGAGAAACAGCAAAGGCCTCCAACTGCTGAACCAGGGAATGTGAGTCTAGCAGAGCTAAATGCAGAGGAAGCTGAGGGCAGCAAATCTGTAATGTCAGAGACAGCCTCATTGGAAACAAAGAAATACTTCTGTGACCTCAATGATGAATTTAAATCTGAAATTCTAACTCAGGTGAAGCAAGATATAAAAAGACTAATAAAAGAAGTCCTGGGTAGTCCTCAGATAGACACAAATGAAAGAATAGAGGAGCCCAGAGAAAGGAGAGAAGCCTTTGATGAAGAATACAAACAAAACCTAGAATACATGAAACAGATCCAAAGAGAATATCAGGAAATTAAAAACTCCATTGAAAGCTGGCAAAACCTTTTAACAGAAACTTTCAATACTTGAAGATTATTTGCAACATATGATCATAAAAGGAAGGATCTCTTAAAAATAACAAGGAACCAGGAAGCAACAAGACAAAGGCTAGAAGATGACAAGAGGATTTATAACCTAAGAATAAAATATTTAAAAGAAGTTGCAGCAACAAATACAAATGAAATAAAGTCTATTCACAGAAATAATTAAAGAAAACTTCCCAAACATAGGTAATGGAAGTGAAGTTCAGATAAATGAGGCATACAGAACTCCAGCCAGCTACAACCAAAACAGATCTACACCCAGGCATATAATAAGCAGGGTCCCAGAAATCCATCACAAGAACAGACTATTAAAAGCAGGCAGAAAAAAGAAACAGATTACCTATAAAGGAAAGCTCATCAAAATCACAGTGGACTTCTCAATACAAACCATCAAATCAAGAAGAGCTTGGAGTGAAATATTCCAAGCCCTGAAAGAAAATAACCTCCAACCCAGAATGATGTACCCTGCAAATCTGTCTCTCAAAATTAATAGAGAGACAAGATATTTCCATGACAAAGAGGAACTGGGGGAGTTTGTGACCACCCTGGAAACAATACTGAAGGACATTCTAGAGAGAGAAGAAAATCACCATGGTTCCAGGAGCAATGGCAGAAAGGCCTCAAAGAAAGGGGCAGAAAGTGGAATGAAGGAGAAAAGTAAACAAGCAACAATTACAGAAAAATAGCAGAGCAGAGATAAGACAGAGAAGATTGGTTATTTCACTGTATTATCTTGACTGATTTTATTTGAACCTGGTATGCTTGAGAGTATCAAGTCTGAGAGTAGAGGCAACTACTCTGAAGATTATAAGATCAATAGCATACCCATTCTGGTTTGATTATTAACTGCCTTTGAAGTCCTATAATGTCTCCAATGTTTAGATTTTATTGATAGTGTAATGCAATGCTAAGTTTAATTATACTATGTTTGATGATATAGACAATTTTATTGAAAACAACAAGAGACATCATAGTAACTACTGTAGATCACTTAGTATTGTGGTTTTATATATTCTTTTCATTTCGTGTTTTTCTAGGAATTTGTTTGGTTGAATTTTTTTGATTTGTTTTTCCCTCTAATACAGAAAGGCTAGGTATGCATGTAGAGACTTATATATGTGTAAAACTTCTAAGCAGTTTACAAGAATGGATTATAGTTATTGTAAAGAAAAAAAAGAGAGGAAAGTAAAGTATTCTAAAGGATATAACTGCATGTATGTTTGAGTGTGTGGGGTTGATAACCATGTTGCTAAGTTTATGTCAGATGGATGAACAAAACTGATTGCAGTCTCACATTCGCAATGATTGCACATCATTGTTTGGATGTCCACTTTGTAGGCTTTACTTTTGTAATATGAACAACTACTTCTTGGAGAAAAATATGAAATTGTCATCCAATGACTTCTTACTGGTTACTATTTTTGATTTTTTGTTTTGTTTTGTTTTTGAGATTTTGTATTATTTCTACCCTCTTTCTGTTTCAAATTTTTTTCTTTAAATAAAAAAAATGAAATACCTAGGAATCAACCTAACCAAGAATGTAAAAGACCTATGTGCTGAAAATTATACTACTCTAAAAAAGTAGATTGAAGAGGATATTAGAAATTGGAATAGTCCTCACTCTTGGTAAGGAAGAACCTACATTGTGAAAATGACCATACTCCCAAACAGCTATACAGATTTAATGCAATCCCAATCAAAACACCATCAACATGCATTACAGATCTAGAGAAAACATTCCTAAAATTAATTTGGAAACCGAAGAAACCTAGAATAGCAAGGGCAATTCTGGGCAACAAAGGCAAGATAGGAGGCATCTCAATTCCTGACTTGAAACTATACTACAAAGACACAGTGATAAAATCATCATGGTACTGGCAAAGAAATAGACCTGAGGGTCAATGGAACAGATTAGAAGATGCAGCACTACTACAAAGACTCTTAGCCACCTTATTTTTGACAAAGGAGCTAAACATGTTCACTGGAAGGATAGCCTCTTTAATAAATGGTGTTGGAAAAATTGGCTTTTCACATGTCAAACACTGAAAATAGACCCATGACTATCACCATGCACTAAACTAAAATCAAAATGAATCAAGGATGTAAATATTAAAACAGAAACACTAAATCTACTGGAAGACAAAGTAGGTAAAAATCTTGGAGACATAAGGGTAGGGAGAGAATTCAGGAACAAAACACAAACTGCGCAGGAAATACTTCAAAGAATCAACAATTGGGATCTCATTTTGCTAAATAGTTTTTGTACTTCAAAAGAAGTCACCAACAAAGTGAAAAGAAAACCCACCAAACAGAAAATTATTTTAGCCAATAGTCCCTCAGACAAAGTACTTAAATCCAGAACATACAAATAACTGAAAAACATCAAGCCCCCCAAATTCAAAGACCCTCTCCAAAAATGGGCATCAGAGATGAACACACAGTTCTCAGATAAAGATATACAAATGGCAAATAAATGTATAAAGAAATGTTCACCATCACTGGTCATTCAAGAAATGCAAATTAAAACAGCACTGAGATTTTATCTCACCCCAGAAAGAATGGCTGACATCAAGAAACAACTGATAACAAAAGTTGGTGAGGCTGTGGGGAAAAAGGAACACCTCCACTGTTGGTTGAGAGTGCCGACTAGTGCAACCACTGTGGAGGTCAGTATGGAGAGTACTCAAAAAACTAGGATTGGAAGTTCCATTCAATCCAGTTATTCCCCTCCTGGATATCTTCCCAGAAAAATTGAAAAGGTCATGTCACAGTGATATATGTACTCCATGTTCATAGCAGCACAATTTGTGATAGCTAAATCTTGGAAACAAAAATGCCCATCAAGTGCAGAGTGGATTAAAACAAAGATGTGGTATTTTTAGGCAATGAAATACTACTCAGTTATAAAAAAGGATGATCTTGAGCCCTTTATCGGTAAATGGAGGCAATTTAAGAATATCATCATTAGTGAAATAAACAAGACTCACATTAGTAAATATTACATTGTCTCTCTAATGTAAAAAATAATAATAATGGACAGAATAATGGTATCCAAAAAGTATAATAGATGTAAAAGTATAATAGATATAAAAGTACAATAGATGTTGTAAAAGTGAAAGGGAATGAAGGTGCTCTAAAGGATCTAACAGTAAGTATAGTGTGTAAAATAGATGACTACATTACTGAGCTTTTGTTAGATCATCGAACAGAAGAGTTTCTATTGTCAGTGTTTGTCTAGCCACTTTCTACGCTTTGACTTTGTAACATTGAGAGCTATTGTTAACAATATGTAATGTATCACCTAGTGATTTTATGATGTTGTTTTTGAACTCTATATTCTACTTTTCTTTTTTTTTATATTTTCTCTTTTTAAAGCTTCTTTCTCTCTTAAAATAAAATAAAACAAAATAAAGTGAAAAAAATAAAAATGAGAACTGGAGAGGAAGAAGTAGTGTGCTTGTCTCTCCTGTGTTATTAGTTCTTCTGTTTCCGTTGTTTCTCATGGAGGTGCTTTTCGAAGATGAGCTTACAGAGTTTGTATTTGATTCATACTCCAGTGTTGGTATTATGGGTGTGAGTGCTACACCCACCCTGAGGTGGGTAGTCTGCCTACATTATAGGCAACAGAAAGAGTCTGCACACGCCCCACTTTTTTGCTCATTGCTTTTTCTATTTTCTGCTGCCGTGAACCATTGCCCTCCGCCATATTCCACTTTGCCTTTGAGCCAGCTGAGTATGGATTGAAATGCCTACAACCTGTGAGCTAAATAAACCTTTCCTTCCTTAATCTTGTGTGTTGAGTATTTTGTCTCAGCATTGAGAGAAAATTAACCAACACAGTGCCTGTTTCTGAAGAGCTCCTGTCTTCACCATTGCCTCTGAACATCTGTCTTCAGTATCTTCAGCTTTCCAATGCGTTTGGCTGGAGATTCCACAGTTGATTCTACAATGAGACTCCAGGCCATTGAGTTTTGACTGATGTCACTCCTCTTGTTCTGCGGCTTCCATTTTGGATTGAGCTGCTACTGGATCATCCAGCTCTTCTGTGTGCAAATGGCCACTATGGTCCTTTCCCCCTCTCATCTTATATGTGAGTCTGCCTAATAAATTCCCTTGCTTGATTTTATATGTATTTTCAAGTGATTCTATTCTTTGAGGAATCTTAACTAAAAGTTAAATAGATGGTATTCTGAAAATTTAGAATGACATCACAACTAGTCTTTCCACCATCTCCAATGATAGGAAACTGCTGAAAACACAGGATTGTTGGTATTGTACTTGTAAGTTTCATTTATAAATGCTCATGTGCTTTAGTGCAGACATATTTGCATAGAAATTTTATCAATTTTCTGTAAGTATTTTCAGTGAGGTAAGTCCTATACAGTAGATGGATGTTTAAATGTTTATTAGAATGAAAATGGGGTAAATTGTATGAAATATAAGATTCGGAGGTAAGAATCTCTGAATAAGAACTTCCATGTGAGCTTGTTATTACTATATGATATTTTTAGGCATTAGATATAATACATGTAAGATACATGGGACAGGTCTTTCTATATGATAAGCTTTTGATAAGCAGCAGGTATTGGGAATGCCTTTATCAATGCCACTACTGATGATTATCATTAACTTCAAAACTGTTGCCAGGATTGGACTCTATCATATAATATTTCCATATACTAATAAAGAAGAAATAATTCTAGTGAATTAAACATATCATTTTTTTTGTTGTTGTTTTGATTTTTGTTGTTTTTTGTTTTTGGTATAGAATCTTACTATGTAGTTCAGCCTGGTGAAACTAAAAGTGTGTATCCAACTGACACTAAAATTAATCTATTTTAAAATTTTCACTGCTTTGAAAATATATGACCTTGGTATGGCAGTGCATGCCTGTAATCTCAACCCTTGGGAGGCTAATGCAGGAGTATTTCCATGAATTTGAGGTCAGCCTACACTACATAGTGAGACCCTGTCTCAAGTAAAAAAAAAAATGCATTGTATTGTCTCCTTTGTGTGAGTAGGGAAAAGGAAAAAAATGCAAGTCAGTTGTAGTATTAGTACTCTTAATTCATTAAAAAAGGTTTGTGCTAATATAGATTTGAGAAATTTTTATGTCCATATTTTGTACCCTGAGCAACTACTTAAAAATGACAATATATAATGTATTAATTATTTTTATTATCCTATTATTTTTGTTATGAAATTGTGTTTTACCCTTTTTCCATAAAATAAAAAAAATTAAAACAGAGAACCAAAATGAAAATATATGCAGTAGGAGTCCAGGAGGAGTGAAAATTTAGCAAAAATGCGGATAGAGTAAAATATGATTGTACACAAGAACGGGACAGAATTAGAATATAAGCTGTTTTGCAAAGGTTTCCACTCATGTTGGTTTATAAGGTCTTTCAAAGTAGAAATTACCAAACCAGTGTATAGATGAAGAAACTGTGCCTCCAACAATTAAAATATATTTTCCTAGATCACAGAGGCAGTAAGTATCACAGGTAAATACTGATCACAGATACTTAGAAAACCCAAAATTTGTACTTTTCCTGTAATAAGATTTGTCTTCAAACTAAATATTAGCATCATTGTCATTTAAACTCTAAGAGGAAATAGAGATTCATGCATTAGAAGTGTTAATATCTATTTGGAACCTAAAATGAAAAGAAATGACAGTAGGCTTGTTATCCTACCAACAATATAAAATAAAGCTAATATAATTTAGTGAAAATAATCTTAATTTTTCTAACATCAAGATTTTTATGAATGTGACTTTTAAAGAAAACTCTCATAGAATAATTATTTTAAATAAAAACATTTATTTATAAACCATAGTTATGACAATTTAAGTAAATTAATTGCAACAAAAGTATACTGAAATAGAAAAAAAGAATGGTGAAATGTAAGAGAAAAATGACTTTTTTCCTTTAAATTCAAGTAATTTTGAGATAATTATTTTGATATTCAAATGAAATTGAAAACAAAGAAACTCTGTGGTATAAAATCTAAAAGAAAAAGGACATACAAAATATACCAGAAAGTCAAAATTCAAGGAAAAATTCCACATCTCAGTGGGAGATTTCATGAAAATCAACAATTAATTTATCTTTTCTTTGATGCAATTTAAAATAATAAAAGATATGTTATTTTTCTGGATATTTCTAATCTGTACCCTACAGAACACAGCAACTTGAAGCTATTTCTAAATTATCTGTTCACTCATTTATTCAAACTTGTTTCGATTGTTGATGTCTTCTATGTACACAGCACTGTGGTAGGCTCTGTTAATAGCAAAAATCAAACACAAAAATGAACTCAATTCCATAAGTCCATGGGTCATTGGAACTAAATATAAGAGTTTGATGACATAAGAATAGGCCTCTGAGTAACAGAACAGCATCAGTACTTAAAAGGGATACAGCAGATAATAAGTTCCAGAGTAAGCCAGAGAATTAAGGTATTGTTTGGGAATAGCCTTTGTAGAGAAGGCCTTTGCAAGGGGATGTGAAGATCTTGAGAGAGCTGGGAGCGTAGGTCAGTGGTAAGATGTTTACTTAGCATGTATAAGGCCTTTGACCTGATCCTTCAAACCATAAATAAAACAGAGAAAAGGAAAAAGAAAAAAGTGTTAAGACCTTGGAAAATAAATTAGGTATCCTTAAAGAGCCATGAACATTCATAAATAAATAAATAATATGTTTGTCCCACAGAATTGTAAATCTAGTAGTGACATTGTCACTTCATTCAAAAGTGAATTAATTATTCAGTGATCACAATGCCAGCCAATCAATAAAATTTCTACAAATATTTATAGGCATTAACTTTTTTTTCGAGTACGAATCTTGAAAGATAATGACAATGTTTGGATAGGCAGTCTAGGGTTTTATTTTAGTGATGCTAAGAATTTATTTGGAAATATAGGATTTAATGAATTAGGAACCCAAAATACTACTTCGAATAATGATACAAATTAGGAAGATGAGAATCAGGCTGATAAGCCGACATATTTTTGAGCTCTGTGGAATAAGCTGCACAGATTGTGCATTATAAACTCCAGGAGCATCTTTCACAAAAGGCACAGTGTGAATGTATTTGAACTTTAATTGAAAGGCTAAGTACTTCTGAGAGTGACATAGCCACCCAAGCACTTATAGAAGAATCTGACCAAAGTGCGCAGCATAGATTTGGGCCTGAGAACAAGAATCAGTATAAAAAAGACTCACAGTTTGTAGTGGACTGTGGAACAAATGACGATGGTGACTTGAATGAAGTTAGAAAGAAATCGATGGGTACATTTGAGAAATAGAATTTCCAGGACTTATCAGTTGTTGTAGGGACTGAGGTGTAGAAGAATGTAAGTGCTCGGTGTGTTACTAACTGAAAGTGATCTCACTGTTAAATACAGAAACGTGATGAGAATGTTAAAGAATTCTTTTTCTTACTTTGTGTGAGTGAACATAAAACTCCTCAATGGAAATAGCTAGTAGATAAATTAGGAAATACTCAAAACAGGTTATTGATTTTTATGCAAGATGTTTGACAATACTGTAAAAGATACTATAAAGGCCAATGATGTTCACAATATAAGTAAAGACTGGTTTAATTTCTAGATGCACATTAGATAAGTTAACATCAGATTTTGCACACTGGCTCAATCCTGGAGTTCATATTAATTAACACTGTGACTCGTAAGTACGGCTTTTCCTATTCTCAGGCAGTTACTTTTGGCTACTGACATAACCAGGGTAGGACTTCTGGTACCATTCCAGTAGTCACCTATTATCAGATTTTTTATGGTTCCCTATCTATTTATTTCAGAAAGTATCAGTTTCTAGGTTTGATTTTATTTATCTACAATTATGTAGACCTTATTTAAATTTGCCTTTAGTTGCTTTAGAAGACTGAGTCCTCCTATTCTATTCATCTACTTTATGACCATTAAGTGTGGAAATATATGTAACCATGCCCAGAATATAGCAGTGCACAATAACTGTTTCTTTGCATTTCCCCCAAGGAACAATACATAATCATTTTTATTTCCTTTCTTGTCTATATTTCTAATCACTCTCTTTCTTTTTGGCAGTAGGTCATTCATATTTCCTTCAGTCCCAATCCCAGCATGTTCATTGCTATGTCATTTCTAGATAATTTGGTTTAGGGAAAATTTTGCTGTGAGATCAATGCACACACATAGATTGTTGTTTGTTTACCTAGTCAAAAAACTCACAATTATGGTGTACAAATGCTTCAGGAGGGCCAAATAATAGCTCAGGTTTAAAAACAGAGAAATGACAACTGTGATTCCACAGAAAGAAGTGAGTTTTGGTAAGCTCTGCACAAATAATATTGAACATAAATTGGCATTTCATATTGTAATAAAATTTTATCAAAACATTGACATTCATGTCATTTTACTAGTTATAATAACTTTATGAGGTAAGAAGGCATGACATGTTTTTCATTTTAAGCTAAGTGTGGTGGATTAACTAATGGTCAATTCATATTTACCCAAGTGAACCAAGTCAGCATGGTGCTGGGTTTGGAAGGCCCACCTGGGGACTGTTACCACAGCAGAACAGGAGAACTGGAGAGGAAGATGGTGGGCTGTTCGTTCTCCTGGAGAAGCTTCTCATGCTGGCTTTCCTGATATGAACTCAACTATTCTCATTTTTGGAGGTGCTTGAGTCCTTGCTGTCATTGAAGATCACTGTTGTTCTCCTTGGGGAAGCACTGATCCTTACTTGGACCATTGCTTTCAGGCTCCAGTGCTAATCTCTCATCCTGGTGGTACAGATCCTTCACCCTGTTGGAAAAGACTTTCTAACTTCCACCACTGATCTTTGGGCCTTCCCAGCACAAATCCTTGATACAGACTTGAATGAGACATTGTCATAGGCTCTAACTCGTGAAGGACATTGAAATGATTGTTAGGTCTTCAGCTTGACTCTTGCAGGATATTTCCATGGGATCCAGGCCTTCTGTTGGATTCTTTGTCTCTCTAATGTGTGGACACACCTGTTGCACTCTTCTGCATCTGACTTTTTGGGTGAATATTATAAAATACGTAAATTATGTGTCATATATTAAATACATTCCCTTGTAAATCCTGCTCACAACAATAAGGAAACAAAGTCTTAGATAATTCAGTAGACTTTAATGTAACTCAAGGTGGTACTAAGAGACCTGAGCTCTAGGTCTGAGTTTTAGTAACCAGTTGTTTTTTGCATATCATAAATAAGCAAGTAAACAGCAGATTTTAAGATATATGCCATACTCAAAAGAATGAGAAGCTATACCAAAGCTTATGTAAAAGAATAATTGGTGGAACAGGGATAAGAATTTTATGTCTTAATTCAAAACTTTTCCAATGCATAACTTGCTCAAGGCCAATTTTTAGGCTTTGAATATATAGTAATGGTGAATAGGTCTAAATAAAAAAAAACATATCTCAGAAACTGCATTGTAAAGATGGAGAAGAGCAGTAAGAGAACTGTCAAATCTTAAAATAGTCTCATGATCCCTCCAAGTACAAGAACAGGTGATAAAGATATTGTGTTTTTAAGATGCAAATCCCATGGAAAAGACGGTGCATATGTGTAAAATGTGATCGATACAATATGAGTGGTATGTTTCAGGAGTTGAGATAACTGAGTCATGAAGTTGAGTATATATGGCTTTTTAAATAAGCCAGTTAAATTCAAAGAAAGAAGAATGGCTGGAGTAAATTTTGTGGACACACATTGGAAGAATTGTATAAGGTCTTATGGATATGGAAAGATTATAGACTGAGCTTCAGTTTTCTGAAATGATTTCATTCTCCCTAGTGTCTGTCAAAACAAATATTATTTTATTCACAAGTTTGTATTACTCAAGCCAGATGAGTGAACAAATTATGGGTTAACATGGTGGATAGGAAAGTCACCAGTATGCCAACTAATCTAAATGATCATTTTTACCTACTTTTGCTTGTGTGTGGTTTCTATAGAATAGGAAAATATATTTCCACAACTGACTCAAGAAATATAAAGAATTAAAGTAATAACAGGCGAGGTTATGCTAGAAGTGAAATGGTAAAAATATTTTCTATCTCTAAAAGTCCATCAGCATAAAGGAAATACATATGATTTTATTATATATTCCTTTTCATTAATAAACTAAAACCTGGGGATTCTCTATAAAGAATCGATACAGATAATAATCTCAGTAAAGATACCAAAGTTTGAAATTCAATTCATTGATCGAATTTTCCTAAGTGCTAGTTTTGTCTCAGACATCATACTTTATTAAGTATAGATACAGATGTGGACAGAGGTACAGATTATGCTGAAGATATTATAGTGTAATAAAGAGATATGTATGAAAACAATGGGACAAAATGTTTTGTAAGACATTTTCAGATGTGAGTTTCTTCCTAAAATGCAACCATGAAAGGATTTATTCCTGACTAGGGAAATCAGCAAAGACCTCATAAAATTCAGACTTCAAGTGAAGATATGAAGAATAATCTGGAATAGGCAGAGCTACAAATGGGTAGCTAAAACCTTGCAGTAAAAGACAAAAAGTGTGATAATTTGCTCATAAAAAACCTAGAAAGATTTTAATATTTTTAGATACTGGAAAAAGAGTCATATTGGTAAAAAAAAAAAAAAACTGTTAGAAGCCATAGAGGCCAGATCTGAACATGTAATTTCTTTTAACATGTGCAGATAAATTTGATGTATATCTTGGAAGCCATCTAGAAATTTTGATGAAGTTTAAAATTTGAAACAACATCCAAAACGTGTTGAAAAGAGCATTTCTGTAATGCTGACAGTGAATTATTGAAGGATAGAGAAAGTATCCTTCCAGAGAGTAGGTTAAAGTATTCTTACAGAGATTAGTCTTCGGCTCTAACTCAGATCAATGTAGAAAAAAAATGTCTGAACTACAAACCTGACCATGAATTCCAAAGGAGAAAATATGTGTAAACGAATCCAATATAAATGAGTATAATTTTTGAGCTTTGTCTTGAGAAATAGATCATCACTGCCGTTCAACAGTCACCACATCTGAGGCGTAGGTGGGAGAACGGTAACACATTTTGATTCATAGCAGAGTTAACGTAAAGCTCTTTGCCCGTTATTTTGAGAATTTAAATCAAATTTTGTTTCCGAGTAAAGTGGTTATTGAATGGAAAAAAAACTCACTAGTACTACTGATATATGTTTGTGCTAATTTTAGTTTAATGAGAATCAATTCATCTACTTATAGTAGTTTAAATTCCTTTGGCCAATGATTAGGACATCGTGATTAATCTAAGACTTGCTTGTTGTTATTAATCACATTGTTATATCTAAAAGTGACTATATTATTTTCAGTGTTTTATTAAAATTCTTCATTTTAGAGGAAATATTGCATATTACTATTATTAACTATTACTGGGATACCATCAAAACTTGGGTAAGCCAGATAGTTATTACTATCAAGAAAAGAAATTGAAGTAGTTTTTCCTTTAAAGATCTGTATATGAATCAAACGTCATTAGGGAAATGTCTTAAAAAACAGACAGTAAAAGAAAAGTTGCTGAGGTTCCATAAAATAAAGGATGCTTAAGTTCGGGACTCCTTGCTGCCTTAGTCTTCCTACATGAAAACTAGCAATGTGTTCAGCTGATCTTTTGACTTAAAATTTGATCAAGTGCAATGTTGAAAACATGTCCTGCAAACAGGTTCTTATCACACCCATTACATCTGTCTTCCAGTCAGGTGCTCTCATGGCTGTTAGCATAATGAAGTGGGATTACACAGGTCAACAGGAAAAATTGAGGTCAGTGAAGACACATAAGATATATAGCATGTGACTAAAATAATATATCAGTGACAAGCATGTTAAGAAGTAACATCAATTCAGAATATTTTGATTAGTTATTAAAAGAAAACATGCTATGCACACCCCCTACGAAGTCAAATCTCATTGGGAAATGACCCTTGATATTTTCCTAAATTTTGCAGGTATTCTAAAAATGTTTTGGAATTACCCATAATGAATTACAAGGTAGAAATAGAAGTAGAATAAATAAATAACTATAATAATAGAAGGCACTATTTTTATATGCTGAAAAATGCCCATAGTCTTGGGAAGGAATGATTTTATGGCCAAAGTTATAAGACTGAAAGAACAAAGTACTGTGAGTCTGTTCATGAACATAAATATTATGCCATTTCTTGGACTTAAAAATTATTAGTGGTACTTGTTAGTTTTAAAATTCCTAATTTGTCATGATAATTGATTAGAAATACTCTATCCAGCTTCATACTTGTCTGTAGTTCTTGTTTTGTATTGAAAGAGCCTCTAAAATTATGTTAGCACTGCTTATGGCCATACCACTCTGAATGTTCCTGATCTCATCTAAAATCACTTTTATCATCAGTCCATGTGAAATACCATACCATTTTTCTTAGGAGCTTAGCACCACACCAAGATGTGCACAGAAAATTGTTCAATAGGTGCTGATCATTGAATTAACAAGAGGCCATGAGGCTGCAGTAGAGAAATGTTAAGAGAGGAATGACAGGGAACATAGCATTCTCATCCTTTTGTATGAGTAAGGCAGCATAAAGTAGAGATACCTCCAAAAACTACTCTTGGCTCTGTTAGTACATTTTTTACAGTTCATAATTAGAAAACTTACCTTCATAATTTATTTGGACATGCTAGTTGACAGGTACCAATATCTCTAGAAAACTAACTTAGGTGAGAAAAGATAAAAAGTACTGTTGCTTTTGCTCCTGATCCTGAGAGGAATTCATGTGATGTGTAATGGATAAAGGAAAAGAGGAAAAATAATGAGGAAAACACGTGTGTGTAGGAAAATTGAGAAGAAAGAAAATGGTAGTGACAAATTGGATTAGATGAAAAGTGGCTGAAATTTTTCAATAATACAGAGGCTGAAAATTATCTTAATGGTGAAATGTTCTATTCTTTTTGAAAAATACATTACTGAAATAATACAAAGTGTTCTGTCTTTTATCCAACAAACAAAATGCTTTCCCAATCATGAAATGTCAGTGAATTCTGTTATACTCATAATGCATGGTGAAAAATTGCTTTTTCCCCTTTAATTCAAAAACCTTTTGAATTTTATATGTGTATCAGAACAAGGAATTGAAAACTGAACATGAAGAAGGGAATTTGAGGAAATATGAAACTTCAGAATTGATAGAATTTTAGAGCACTATCGAGATTTCCATAGACAGTGAACTGAAGAGTTTCATACTTTCTTAGATCCTCAAAGTGAGAAAATTCTCTTGGTGATCTTCCTAGTTTATGAGTCTACTGTCTTCTTTGCTGAAGGAAAAACTGAGAAAGGGGAGAAATATAAGAATGAGAAAAAATTGCTGGAGAAATTGAAGGAGAAATGAAGAAAGTAGAGCAAATGTTCACCCCATGTGAATTTTTCATAAATTATTTCAAACTTGAGTCCAGCTTTCATCCAGGTCAACTTCTGCAAGTCATGTCTGATCTTAGGTGAACAACTAAAGAAGGACAAAAGGGCAAAGTAGATCTTAATATGAAAATCACAGGTAAAGTTAGTGTTTAAGGATAAAATTGAAATGTTTTTGAGATACTATAAAGTACATTTCAATTGGATTTAATGGTGAGAGAAGAAATCAGAATTTTTACCTACAAGATTAAGAGGAGGAGAGAGATTCAACTTAGAAACATTGAGTGAGTGGCAATTATATGAGTTAAGAGAAAGTGCAAAACCTGCAGCCACCCCAAGGAGAGAACCACCAATGTCTCCTGAGATCCGTGCCTTGTTGGAATTTAGGGTGCTGGGAAATGAAGCAACCAGCCCGCCTCCCTGGTAAGTGGCTGTGAGCCTACTGAGAATCAAGCATCCTCCCCTCCTTTAGCAAGTGGGAGCCAGAGATCTGAACATCTCTTGCAAGGTTGACTATATGCAATATAGCAAATAAGGGGGATTTCCTTCTACCATGTCTTTGAAGGCAAATATTTTTTATCACTGTTTTGTTTTGTTCTGATTAATTGTATTGCTTTATTCAATATTTTGTTTTGGTAAGTTCTATAACATTCTGTATTTCTTTTGATTTTGCTATACCTGATTGAAAGAACAACTGTTGTGAAGATAACGAGATATGCTATGGTACCTATTACTGTTATCCCGGTAACCTGCTGTGAAGTTCTGTAACAATTTCACTACTCTGTCTCATTTGGCTTTGTTCCATCTTGTTCTGTTGTATTTTACTACCTTCAAAATAAAACAAAGATAAAGTGCAAAGAGATGACAATACTAGAGTTTTCAGATCATGTTAGAAAATAAATGACTAAGGAATTTCAAAATGTTTCTTGGAAGATTATTCTAATAGTCATGTTAGATAAACAGAAATTGAATTCTATACCAGATGGCTTAAAAATAAACTAAAATTGATTTTAGTACTAGAAGACTTAAAAAATGTCTGATTGAGAATTATGAAAGCCTGAAAAACAGCAAATAGAAGTAAAAAGATGGAAAAAATAATAAATTTAATATAAAAATACTAAAATCTAGAACTAATTTATTGTGAAAATTAGGCTAAGTGTTGGAAATTGTATTAAATAGCTTCAAGAGTTGAGTAAGAAAGGGAAAACAATGAAACAGATAAAAGAGATGTAATTTTATATGAGTATTACTCAGGTATAAAGAAAGATAAACTTGAGGCTTTTATAGGTAAATGGATGCAACTTGAAACATACTCCTAAGTCAAAAAATCAAGACTTATGTATTAATATTGTATTTCCTCCCTAGTGCAAAAAACTGAAAGCGTGAGATACAAAATGTTCAATAAATATTGTGAAAATGAAAGGCAAAGAAACTGCTCAACAACAAAGAAGAGCAGAAATAGGGAAGAGGGACAAGGAAGAGAATATGTATATATTGGTTCATCCAAAAGAACAGTTTGTGCTTTCTTTGTTCAATTGTTTGATCATTTTTGTGCCTATATCTTATAATCTGAACAACTACTTTGATGAGACAATATACAATATATTAACCAGTGTTAATATCCTATTATTTTGTTTTGAATTTCTGTATAATTGTTTTTCTTTTTTCATTTATAAAATTTTAAAAATAGAAGGATATGATTTCACACAAAAAAGTGAAAACAAAAACAGTTCAAAAGTTTAAAGAAACTGCTGAAATATAATTGTCTCTCTGTACACTAGTAAGTATAGTACAGATCAGAATGTATCAAATGCTTCAACTATACCAAATGGTCTCAGCTTGAAATGCTCAGTAATGTATGTAGTCTCTACAGTGTAACTGCAGATTAGGTACTCCAGATGTGGCTATAAAATAAGCCCCATCTTCCCAGGATAATTATATCATAACTTGTGGTTATCTTATTTAATATCAGATTTGCCCTTGGAAAATAAACTCTTCAAGGAATTCAGGTCTTGAGAAAGGCATAGAGTAATTATTTGGCACATTTTAGACAAACAATAGCTTTTTCCAGTGTTGTCTGATTCTAAAACTGTACTTGAAGAAATTCATTCCACAGGTTTAAATTTAACACATATAAAGATTAATTTAGCTACGTTTTTTAAAAAATTAATTCTTGCTTGTTTTGGATAAAGCATAGGCTTTATATCTCATTTGTGTCAAGTATTAAGTGCATACAATGTTAACTGATATATCACAAGTGGTTTTACTGGAATCCAGTGAGATACCTAAAGAACAGTGAAAATTGGGAATGAGATATTGTAAGAAAAGAAAATTTAAGTTCAGATGACAAAAAATATATGTGCATGTCTGTTGTTACTATTTATTGCCCAGAATATGAGAACATTGATCTTTCTTTTGGCAATATGTAATTCAAAATCCTTGTTTATTTGCAATAGATATAAAGGAATAAATTTATTTTTCCATTTACATTCCAGCAAGTTGAAGTTGTGCGCACAAATACAATCAAATGTGTGTTAATTTCCACCATCTCTTGAAACTGTCATTTCTATTACTTCCAAGTGGAGAGATTTTTAATTCACAGTATTTCACATTAATGTTAGACTTGCTGTATGGTTCTTTCTTAAAACATCAGATGCCTTCAGGAAAAGTTATCTCAATAGCTCTCCCAAGTATTACTCATTTATAGCACTCAGAATGGAGAGCAATGGAAATAGCAGAATGCAGAACCACCCAGAGGCAACACATCTTAATTCTGTAGTGTCAAAAACATATGACTAGCTGGCTGCCTTTCTTACCTAGTGATGTATAGAAATTTTTTAATGTCCTTACGAGAATTTTTTTTCAGATTACCCACATTGTGCATAAGCAAATGGTGTTTGTTTCTACTGATCTAGGAACATGAAATCAAATTGCTTTTTTGAATTACCTTTTGAGAATAGCACTGAATTCTTACATGCAAAGAAAAACATACATATAACTGCATAATAATAAGGCCAATGGAGCACTTTGAAATTTATAAGGTTCTTTGATATATAGTTTCTCATTATATTCTCAAAACAAGCTTCTGAGTTATGCAGTGCTAGAATTGTGATTTCTTTAAAAAAAGACTTGGCTAAAATAAATTAAATATATAGTAAGAGACAAACACAGATATTTGAGACTCAGTAGAATGTATCACTAAACAGTTATGTTTAAACATGGAAACAGTCTTATAGGACCATATAAATGGTGTCATCAGGATAGATGTCTTTATGATGTATCATACAATGATGTGACATACAATACTACACCATACTATGGTGACAATTGTGATTACCTTGACTGTCTTTTATATATTTTCCTCCCTCAGATACATATCAAATAACATTTCTGGAATGAATGTAAAAGTATTGTACCTGCTAGTATAGAAAAGGAGAGAATAGGGCTGAGGATTTAGCTCAGTGGTATAAATGCCTGCTTGGCAAATGCAAGGTCATGTGAGTTCGATCCCCAGTACCAAAAAAAAAAAAAAAAAAAAAAGGAGAGAATATTGACAAAAACATGTATGTAAATCTTCACACAGTCACTAGCTTTGTGTCTACTGAAAATTTGCTTCATTCTTCTGAAATTCGATTTCTTAATTCTTAAAGTGGAAATAACAATGTTTTCTTCTTAGGGTGGTTGCACATATAAGGTGGCAAAACAGACTGAGAAATCTGCATCTTTTCTTGTTTCCCCTCAGTGTGTCCCAGTGCACAGAGCAGCAGGGATGAAACCACACAGCTTCTAAGTATGTGGCTCAGGTTTCTTCCCTGTCTCACAGTAATGTGTAAGTCTGTTATATATGAGAAATAGAAAATAATACACATTTTAAAGAGAAACTTTGCAATATAGAGCTGAAAATATCAACTACATTAAATGAGTATTAATACTTAGACTTGAGAAATTGTATCACTTTGCTTAGCAATAAAATTGCCGCCTCTCTAAGACTTTTAGAAACTATAAAATAAGACACAGAAAGTTAAGTCTCACATGGCTTCTTTTATATAAGAAACCTAAGTTATAAATACTTTAAAGAGCAAAATAAAAGACACTGGATAAGGAACATAGAGATTTGTGAAGTTGTGAAAGGATCTGGGGATTGGGAGTAGTGAAAAGAAGAAGCAGAAGAGGATGTAAAACGTTTTAATATGTGACATGTACATGTATCAATTTCCCATTAACGTGTTCATTATTTATTGCAAACATATGAAAATGCAAATACATATATATGCATTAAAAGCAAAAAACCATTTTCATCTAGTTTCTTATTAATAATCCAAATAAATTATGTTTGTTTTCTGCTCAGAAAAACATGGGTTAATACTGGTGACATTGTTATGGTTTCATTCAACAATTAGTTGAATTTTAATGCAGCAAATATATCACTTTTGACCAGTTGCATTGACCTTATGTGAAGCAACACATAATATTTCATTAAGACATTATCAATTGGTTTATGATCTCTGCATGTTGATTGATACATAACAATAGCCACTTTTTAGATTGACAATTTTTTATGTCTTTAGAACATGTTTGCAGTATACATAGTTAACAGTCTTTTTATTCTCCTTCTCTTGTGATCCACCTGCTTCCTTTTATCTCTAGATCATCATTGCTCATTTTCATTATTTTTGCTATTATTGGTTCACACTTGCTACATATAATGATTATATTCACTTTGTGGTTTTGGTGTGTATAGATGATGTATCTTAATTTTTTTCCCTTTCTCATAATCCCAGTCCCTTATCCTCAGTCTTGGGATCCCTTTCCATTTGGAAAAGATCTTTTCCCTGATTCCTTGTATCGGTCTTTGATATTACTTTTTATTTGTGCTTTGCATTATTAAAATGAGAGAAACTATACAACATTCAAGATTTCTGTCTGATTTATTTCATTAACATTATATTTTCCAGGTGAATACATTTTCCTACAACTGTCTTAAATTTATCCCTGTTTATAATCAAATAGTATTTCACTATGTAGAGATACCACATTTTCTCTATTCATTCATCTGTTAATAGATATATAGGCTGCTTCCAGGATTTATCTGTTATAAATTGTACAGTTAATACATGTGTATGCCTTTACCACTATAATACAATGTCTTTAGCTCTTTTGTGAAGATTCCCAGAAGAGAAATAACTTGATCAAATAGACTATTTTTAGTTTTTTTTTAGATGTCTCCATACTGATATGCATAGTGATTGTATTACTAGTTTACATTCTCACCAACAACGTAAAAGGTACACCAACATTTTGATATTATTTAATTCCATAATGACTGCCTTCATTGTGGGATAAGATAAAATCTTAGTGTTGTTTTAGTTTTCATTTCTATAATGAGAGATGTCCAACATTATTTTTTTCATATGTGTATTGGCCATTTGTGCTTCTGAAAAGTGGTTTTTTCATTTCATTTGTCTATATTTTGATTTGGTCTTTTATTGTGGATAGCCTAAATTCTTTGAATTTTTTTATATTTTCACTTAGTCCTTTGAGGGAAAGCAGGCAGAATTTTATGGAAAAAGGAAAACAACTGAAATGAGTCACTTTCTTATGTATGTCTGGTGGTGGTTCATTTACAGACCACATGCAGGGAATACAGTGTCCCTGCATCTTCCTTTTCCCATCCTCCTTTTCTTCACTGTGTGTTACATCCAGATCCCCAAATTTAATGGCGTGGCCTTATCCTTCAT
Organism: Hydrochoerus hydrochaeris; assembly: GCA_004027455.1. NCBI lineage: Eukaryota > Metazoa > Chordata > Mammalia > Rodentia > Hydrochaeridae > Hydrochoerus > Hydrochoerus hydrochaeris. The sequence goes on from PVLA01003160.1 coordinate 171,413, forward strand.
AAAGGTGGATCAAAATCGGGGAAGAGGAGATAATTTTTCTAGATAATTTTTGATAGTACAATTTTAAGAATGTACAATTCATACCATAAAGCTTCAAAAAGAATCCAAATTAGATTTAACAGAGTTCTTATATTTTTGAGAAGTAAAGCTAACCAAGTACTATTTGATGAACTCTTTTCATAACCAGTATTGTTGAAAATAGTAAGTGATGAATAAAAAAATTAAATGATTCAATATAACTTTTAAAAATTAAGTTTAGTGTCTAATATATCTTTGAGAATTGAGAGAGTTTGGGTTTTAGGCCTCAGGTGATCATGGAGAAATCCAGAATCCAACAACGTGGTGGCCCAGTTTTTTGTGTACTTAGGTCATAGATCGAAATAAAAAGAAAACACATGTGTTCTTCATCACCTTCATTTTCAAGTGACTGATCTCACTTCCAGTCATGTTTAGCTGTTGAAGTTCTTCACAGTCTCATCTACATGCAAGGAGCCAGGATATCGTCTGTTGATGTACCCAGAAAAGTTAGAGGACCCGAAAAAATGAGCAGTTGGTTCTTGCCATGTGATCTTCTGCATACCCAAGCTAGTTACCTATGCTATCATAGATTCAGGGTCAGCCACATGAATTGGGTGATGTGGTACAAAATGTAAATTCAAAACTGCTTGTTCTAAAGACAGGGAAATGGAGATAATGATCATTTTGCTGTGCGGTGTTTGTTATAGAATTTTATATTAAAAAGTGATAGGAAGACACTTGCTTTTCTTTACCAAATCTATCGTGACACACTGTGTGTGTGTATGTGTGTGGCCTTAAAGTTTTAATTTGCTCCTTAATGTCATATTCTTGGGGATATGGAGAGATTTGTGGAGCTTATATTAGCTTCATATGCATCCAGGGCTCTGTCACAGGAATCAGTGTAAATGAATAACTTCTCACATGCTAGATCCCACTGTTAGTTGATGAAATATTACTATACTGGCTGTGAGTAGAGAAATCAAGTTTCCTTTATCCAAGCTTGTCATTTCATCTCATGACAGATAAGAAACTCTCCAAAAGTTGTGATCAGGACATGCTCAGTACCAGGACTTCGGGTGGGCCAGAATATTGTTTCCACTGAGTCACTTGTACAACAGCTACGGCACTGACAGCTTGAGTGAAGTTAGTATCACACTGCATACTCTCGTGCATGCCCAAGCCTGTGTCTCATTACCTTGCCAAGGCTCCTGCTCGGGGTGAGGAATGAAGCACAGTGCAGTGCTTCCATGTATTCAGGAACTTAACCCTGTCTCAGGAAAAGGGTTGTAGCAATCTTGGGACAGAGGGAGAGAAGGTGAAGTTGGGTAAGTCCAGACTCCAAGTCGCTGGGAGCCAGTGGTTGAGAATCTTTGTTGTAGGGCACAAAAGTGCTAGAAGAGGGCCTTGTCCATAAACCAAGATTAGAAGTCAATGTGTCATCACCCCTTTGGATTTCATTTACAAATCTCAAATTTAAAGATAATTCATTGTTTCAAGATAACTGCAGATCATTCACCTTCTGAGAGAAAGCCCATGCTTGTCTGCACTGGTTATGCAACATGATGTTTGCCCTGTACAAAACACATTGTTTTTTATTATCTCAAACTCCCTGAGACCTACCTTCAGGTGGCCTTACAGGACCCCTTACAGACCTTACAGCATGGGAGGTCTGTAAGGGTTTTCTATTGGTGCCTGTTCAAAAGCAACGATCATAAACTGTAGGAGTCCAAGCCTGCTAGGAATGCCCATGAGTTGTCCCTAGTGGAAGACGAATAAGGATGAAAAACAAAGAGACACAGAATTAGTTTAAAAAGAGGGACCAGGGGCCCTTTCCTGTCTTAGACAAAGAGTCCCAAGCCTTTGGCTCTCCTCAATTTTATTCACTCAAACATTGGAGCAGGAAACTAGCATATAGAAAATTCACCTTCTAGTATCTGTAGTACATGCCCAGGTAAACAGCTGTATCTCAGTGGTGTTGGCTCATCCCAGACCCTGCAGCTTGCCAGCGGGCCTGCACATTGCCAAAGGAGCATATCTCACTGCTTTTCACGGTTGTGCTCGCACATAAGGTCAGCGAGGCCTCAATCCTCCTTATCGGGCTGGTCTCCTACAATAAACTTCTCTTCCTCTGCTTGGGTAGTGTCATTTCTTCTCTCTGAAATAATTTTTTTTTCCCATTTAAATCTTTACTTGTTTCAATATTTTAAGACATTTCTTTTAATCTTCATCAAGGTCTTCTATGATCACCCAAAGAAGGGGATTGTTTCTTTAATTTGTTCTTTATTCCAGGTGGCACTGTTTGCAATGGAATCATTTGAGAAAATTTACAAATCTCTTTGCTTATGCTCATTTTCTACACTAAAGGTTTAAGCATGATAAACGTGTATAAATTTAAAAAAAACTTTATATTTTCCTTATAGTATAATTCATATTTCACTGAAATGTGTTTTAATACCAAAAGTTCATGCAGACAACTTTGTGAAATCAATTATTGCTGTGTTCTCTGTTACATGTGCATATATCAGTGTCCCCTGTATTGAATACAACTTTTGCACAAAAGAAGGCATTGCTTATTCATATTTTCCCATGATGCAGTTGTACTTGATAAATGTTTATCTTTTGAATCACTGGCTTAGATCACTATAAATTTTGGTATATGGAACTTTAAAAGAGAGTGTGCATACATAAGGACCAACCCACAGTGTTCCTGTCAAATGCCTTTGTTTTAGGATGACTATGTATCCATAAATTCTGCCTTAGATAAAAGAAGGTACACTTTATATTTGGAGAACAAGTGTGAACATCAATATTTGGGAAGCTCAGCTTTCATTGCAACCTGCCTCTTTTGACTAGGCATAAAATCTGAATTATTTATGGGGGCTTTTTAAAATTTTTAGTGGTGGTATAGTGGTGTTGCTGGAGGTGATACTGAAGATGGAAGCCAGGAACACATTATCACTAAGCTATATCTCTAATCCTTTATTTTATTTTATTTTATTTTTTTATTTTTTTAAATTTTGAGACAAGCTCTTACTAAGTTGTACAGGTTAGCCTAAAACCTGTTCTCTCTCTCCCTCATCCTCCCCAGTAGCTAATGTATAGGTACATAGAACTGAACCTTCTAATGTCCTTATTTTCTCTTGTAGACCATTTTCTGTTTGCTTTTCTGATTTTGAGTCATAGTTTAGATGCTATATATCTACTTGATTAAAATGGAAATCTCCGAGTTGGCAGTATTCCCAAAATCAGACTCTACATGAATTTGCTCCTATTCTGAATTCAGAGTACTTAGGCAGTTGGGTGTAGCATCTGCCTTAGAGACACAAAAGTCCCAATGGCTATCAGTTTCCACATTTCCCAAGAAGCCAGCATGGCTTCTTTACTTGCAGTGGCGTTATGTTCACAAGCATCCATCAAGGCCAGCTTTGTGCTGATATTGCTTTCCCTTTTAATTCATCCACTAAAATATGAACTTAAGTAAGAAACTCTCAGTGATATGAGGTGGTTCTTGAAAAGAAATTGCTCAAAATGATAAATTACTTTATAATACATTTTCATAAACCTGGAGTTTTTTTAAAAGAATAGAAAGATGACTTAGCTGAGTTAGTTATGATGTTCCTACTCGTTATCAAATGGCATTTACTGCACAGGCCTAACTGCTTTTTTGGCTGCTGACTCAAGACTCATTAAAACTTACCAGCACAGTGAAGCATTATTTAATTAACTATCTGACCTTCCACTTCTGCATACTTCTCTTCTCATAGCTTAAGCTTCTTCTGCACTCAATTAAAATGTTTTGCATTAACTTGTAATATAAAATAACGTATCCCAATTCCACATGACTTGTCATTTGACATATATAGTTTAGCTCTTACTTATTCTATCCCCTGGCATTAAGGATGTTATCTGAATTATACCATTCAATCACCAAAACGTATTGACAGTATTGCTATTGCTGTTTCATACTTGTGGACATTAAGGCACAGTAAGGTTTTTATAGCATAACTCTCATGGACACTTGATACACATGCAAATTCTAGGCAAATGCAAAAAAAACTATTAAAATACGAATGTTCAAGAAAACATGTAGGAACCTGCATTTTTCTAGCACAATGGATAGTTCATAGGCTGCAATTGATAACCACTAAAATATATTTAAGTGTGTAATGAGTTTTTTCAACTGAACTGACATTTCTGAAAGAAAAGGAATACTAGTTCTTATCTATGACATGCTGTTCATTGTAAGTCAACTCTTAGTTAAAAATTTAAGAAGTGAAACTTGGGTTTTAGGGTGACAGAAATTTTTTAAATCTCAAACTTTGGAGCTTCCATGAAAGAGAATCGTCAAATCAATTCCAGCTATTATTGGAGGGACCCCTGAGAAACTATGTCTTGGTGTCTTGCAAATATTTGGTAATTCCATGCATTCACTGAGTACTAAAAGGAAAAACCATGTACAGTAAGGCACTGATTTATAGACAACCAAGTTGTATCTTTCATGGGTGTGTGGTAGGAGATTCACTTTTTTGAATTATGAATGAATCCAACTTATGAAAGTTCTTCTAGGAAGGGACTCATTCATAAGTCATTATCTCACTGTGATCACTTTTGGGAAAGGTCACCTGTGGATCATTTTCAACATCTTCTTAAAGACAAAGACAGTGAAGAAATTAAGCTAATATTGAAGAGAAAGAAAACAGATGACCAGAAATAGAATCTGCAATCTGTAGTGAAAGGATCTCCGTAGAGAGGTGAGAGGTTTTGGGAGAGAGAAGAGGGAAGAGTTGGAGTGCTCTGTCTGCCTCCTACTCTAGTCCAGTACCATAGCCAGAAAGCAGAAAAGTTTGAATTATTTTCTGGAAAAATTTATCCTTATTAATAGAGCATTAATTAGAGCAGTTCTCATAATGGTCACATTAGTATAACCCGAGATTGGGCTAGAATTCCCTACTGCTGTTTGTATCTATTGTTCCTGAGACAGCTCCCTAAAAGATAATATTATAGTCTTTTTCTACTAAAACCTTTTCAGTGACTTAAAAGAATTAGTGGTGAGATTCTTAAGTAAAGAAAAAGTATCTGGCTGGCTTGAAAGTACTGAATCTTTGCCTGATAATCCTGTTTCCTACTAAGGATGTACCTTGCCCAAACACATGAAAGCTGTTTTTTGCCTGTAACTACCAAAGAGATAGATCCTGTCCTGCTGCTAATAGAGGCTTCCAAAAGGGGATGAATAAAAAAAAATCAAGGGTCTGTGCTTAAAACACATTGATTCTTAATTCTACCTGCATATTGCCATCACCCAAAGAGCTATCTACACCATGATGCCACCTCCACAGTTCTGATGTAGTGCAATATCTTCAAGCTTTGATATAGATTTTTGTAATCTATTAACACTATTATGTAATGCAGTTACTTAAAAGTCACTGCTTTAATGAGAAAACAGTTGAACTAAAATATTTAGTTTAGCAAGCTGTTAAATAACGTGTATGGATCCAGGAATAACTGATGGGAAGTATAAGTACTTAGCAAGAAGAAATAATTTTATTAGGCAATAGTGTATCTCAAATGGGGAAAGGAGCATCATGATAACTAGGAAAAAATTACAAATGTGGAGTGATAAAAAAGAGGGAACAGTTACACTAAAGACAGGTGGTTTATGAGGTGCTAGCAATGGTGGCCAATGAATACACCAGCTCACCAAACTAGGAGTAAGCTTTAAGCTTTTCTTGATGGTTGGGGCTTCTTAACATAGGTACAGTTTGGGAAGAGTAATGCCCTCAGCTGTTACTATTTTTTTCCATATCTTTGTGGATAATATTTTTGAAGACCTAGAGAAGAAAAGTAAAAGAGGAAATCTATCTGGCTTGCAATAAGTGAGGTCATTTTTTTTTTCATTTTGGAAAATGGAGAGATATTAGACAAAGGTGACTAAAACTTTAGAAAACACACACACACAGTCTCTGAACACATATATGTATACATTAAAAACACAAATTTTTCAAATGTGGGGTGCAAATCTGTAATATTCGCAGTCTGGGAGGCTGAGGCAAGAAAACCAAAATTTCAAGCCCAGCCCAGGCAACATAGTGATGTAGTGAGACCCTGTTGCAGAACAAAAATTAAGAAAAGGGTTGATGAGTGGAAAATCTCTGGATTTATTTCTAGTACCAGAAAACAAACAACACAACAGAGCAAGATAAGTTTTAAAACCTAGATATGTGTCATTGTCCATCATACTACTTTGCTGGCTGTAGACACTTTGTTTTTGCATTCAATTTTTTATAGTCATATATGTGGAACAAGAGATCTAGCAAAAGTGAGATGCGACATAAATGGTGCAGAAGTTGTTTGCTGAGAATACCACATAATATGTTTCAGCTAACTGTCCAAATCAGTAGGAGATATATGTTTTTCAATAAAACCAATTTGTAAAGTAGTATTTCATCACTTTCTAGCTTTCTAGTACTTACTGTCTTCAAAAAATACCTGTCAACATTACATATTAATTACTTACTTTCTTTGTAGGGCAAGGAGAAGGGGAAAAACAAGAAGATAATTCTTTATTAAATTAAACAGGCTAACCTTTTTCCCTGAGAAGAAAATTATAATTTTGTGCATAGAGAATTAGTATATCCTCACAGTATTAGTTCCATGACTTGAACTACCTTAGCTGCTAACTCTTAAAGCTCTCCCTTGGTTCCCACCCTAGCAATTATTAGATAGAAAGTCTAGTTTCTTTTTGAAATATTTCCCCAAACTTGTTCACTTAACTCTTGGCTTTCCTTGAATACATTTCTAATACTTTAGGTGACTGTGTTTACACTTCTTCCCTCAAGGTTAGGGAGTAAATCCCAGGCAGTCTTTCTTGAATAGCCACTCCTAGGTTATGAATTTCTCTAAAAGAAGTACGAGTTTATAAATCACTGAAGTTTCATGGCACCCCAGGAGCTTCATTCTGAGTCTATTAAGGAGAATACTTGGGGATGTTCCACTGTGTACCACTTGACACATACCAGGCAGAGATCATGACTTGGTTTCGTCATAAAAGCAGCCCAGTTTCCTCTCCAAGCCTGCTGGTGATCATTTCATGTTGTGACTGTAGTTCAGATGTTTAATTACAAAATGTATCTCTATTTCTAAACAGGTTATTCTTCATTATTTTATTGTTATGTATTTATCTGACATATAAGATTGTACATATTTACAGAATACCATGTGATGTTTCCATAGACATATACAATGGGTAATATTCAAATCAAAGTAATCTCAAATTTCTTTGCTGTGAAAGCATTTAACATTCTTTCTTGTAGCTTTTATGAAAAGCACAGCTTATTGCTGCTATTTTCAGTCACCCTATTGTGCAACAGGACACTCTTTATCCATTTTTTTAGAATGAGTCCAGCTATAGGTAGAGGACAATCTAGACTAAGGTCTCTCTTATCTGCTTGAACACAGATAAGTTTTCAGCAATATGATATTAGAAAGTGGAAAAAAATCTGTTAATATAGATCATTCAATATATGTTTTTTTATAAATCAATGATTGTTTAAATTTTAATATTTATATGTACTGAAGGTATTGATGGTGTCTAGAATATGTCAAGGTTATACAATTAAGCAAAATTCGAAGCATATGACTTTCTACAGGTTTGATTAAAATCAAAGTAGGCATTTTAAAACATTTTTATAGGATGGCTATTATATATATTGAACATTTTTGATAGAATAAAAATATATTTCAAGCCCTTCCATTATTTTTTCTACTGTCAAAGTGTCTGGCTAGCTGCCAACCAAATCAGAAATAAATTTTGGTCAAAAAGAAAATTTGGAGGTGGAGACAAATGGTGTACCTCTGTATATCATAGATAGATAGCTACCTAAGGATTTATCTATTTAAGGATAAGTCCTTGTTGGAAGGGGCAGGTCAACATTTCAATTTGAGAATTAAAAGCTAGAATCTATTTCTAAGGACAGAACACCAGCTCTATCCCAGAGTGAAGGTCTGTCTTCAGGTACAGTATTTCAGCTTTAGAATTCTTGCCAACCGAACTGAACAACAGTGATCAACAAACAAAATAAAAAGCTGAACTAATTTGCTATACTAATATGTAATTATCTTAATTTATTAGGAAATCTGGCCATCATTTTACTCAATTTAAGTGCTTGGAATAGTGACACCTTATTTAAACAGATGTCAACTCATAAGCATGTCCAGCTGTCTAGAATAAAGAAAATCCTAGGGGAAAAAAAGTAACATAATTATCTAAGCAGCCAAAATAATGTCTAGGTACCAAAATGCCACTGAAAACTTGACAAGGCTTCTAATCAGATCCAACTGAATTTCGTCAATGTAAATGAGTTTTCTGCTTGTCTATTACCGTGTTACATGAAATGGTTACAATGGCACCACAACCAACATTAGAGACTATGTTTGCATAGTGGTGTAATTAAAAGGGTAAGTTTTATATGCTGCGCATAACAGGGCCCCTCCAAAGTGTTCATTCTGGAATTCCCAGAAACCTTGACAATATTATCTTACATGCCAAAATGGAAAGTAAAAGATGGAATTAAAGCTGTTGAATAATTCAGCGTGAGTTTTCCAGGTGGGCCCGATGTAATCATAATCTCCCTCGAACGGGTGGGGCCCTAAACAGTCTTTTACAAGCGAGAGAGAAGATTCACGTGATCAGAGAGCCAGAAGGAGATTTGCTGGCTTCCAAGATGAAAAATGGCTGTAAACCAGAGAGGGCATAAGGAAAGAGTGTCTTCTCTGGAGTCTCTAGAAAGCAATAAAGTCCTATCCATAACACAATTGAAGTCTATTGTGACCTATTTCAAACTTCTGACCTCTGGGAATGTAATATTAAATATATATTTAGTAAATTTATATTTAGTGATATAAACAATATAAATTATTGTTTCATTAAAAATTCCAGTTGAGGGACTTGATTAACTTCCCCACCTATCAACTGCTTCAAAACAGTGATAAGCAGCTGTCATCCAAAGGCTGTTTGTTGTGCCACAGTTTATCCTATATGCTTTCGGATCCTCTTGCTTTCTCAGTGGGGCGAAGTGGGTAAATCTGCAGGGTTAACTTCCCAGGCTTTTGGCAACTGGTTTTCTTTGGTTCAGCCAATAGCAACTGGTTTCCTGATTGGTTCAGCCAATAGAAACCTAATTGGTTCTGCTAGTGGTTGGGGAATGAAAGAAGAGGGAGCATCAATTCTCCCCTCTCCCTGCCTCCATTGATATCTCTGGGGATGACACAGGCCTTTCTCATGTTACAGGAGCAATGGTAGCAGTGTTCGGCAGTTTGAAAGCTCTTTCTGTGGTCACACCTTGCCCTTGTGGCCCCATAGCCGTTAGATAACCCCAGGTTCTTCCCATTGCCCATTAGCTTGTTCAGCTTTTGCCTATCATGGCCCACTCTTACTCTCAACCAAAACCATCTTCACTTTCTGATTTTGTTTGTAAATAAATCTTTTCGGTTAAGTTCTTATTTAAAATACCTGTGGAGCATTGCTTTCCTCACTGGAAAATGTGCCGAGTAATAATTTCCTGCAAAGTAGGGTTACATAGGTAAATTTAGGTATTATCCTAATATCCATAGCTGTAGGTGAAAAAGATATTTCAGATGACTATCAGTAAGAGGATCCACAGATAACTGACTAGGGAGACAGTTCCCATTTTAACATAAAGAGGAGGTTGATGATATTGTTGTTGCCTATTGAGGTGATGAAAGCAATAGCAACAGTAATAAAACAATGATGCAAGTGAAAAACAGAGGTTTTGGTTTTCGTCTTTGTCCCAAAAACAAGTTGTGTCTGGGTAAGAAGCTTGTTACATAGTGGCTGTGGCCCTGGAGCTCTGCCTTGGTTGTCGAAGCTGAAATAGAAGTACCATGTGCCTTAGGGGACATATTTGGGGGTGGTACTGAGGTAGACAGAAGAGTGATAACACAGCATGTAGGAAATACTCAAATTATAACACTCGTGCCAATCTTTGATACTGAACTCCAGTATTGGTAAAGTATTCTGCCTTTCCTAAATATGATCCCTCCCTTTTTAAAACTGAAATCCTCTAATGTTTGTCTAGGATCTACTCTTTCACAGTTCTTTTTACTTAACACTTCTAATGCACTGCTCGCTTAGCATAAGGAACTCCACACACTGTACTTGCCTTTCCTCATTCTTGGGCTGCTCTGCTCCATCTGCCTGATGAATTTCACTTTGTAAATCCAGGCTTCAGATTTCTCATGCCACCTGTCCCCACACATTCTTGGTACCAGGCTCTCACTACCTGGCTGGACTTTTTCCCGGCGATTGCTGCTGGGCTATAAAGCCAGGGAAAGACATTCTGACTCATTAAACCCTTCTAAGCCCAACAAAGACAGGACACAAGAGAAGCAGTATTACATACACATGTACTGTGTGAACACTTGCACATGCTTGAGGACAACGGAAGTATTCTGCATTTAGCATGAAAGGATACTTCTGTCAGACACCGAGACTATTGTATAAATTGTTTTTCCCCTGGTTCTATGAAACAATCACTAAAGCCATTTTCTGAAAATGAGTATTGTTAATCATTGGATCATTAACCTTTACAATGTCAATGTGTTCTCCACTTCAAATTCAGTTAAATGACTGCCGCAGGTAACAGTTAAGGGAACATTTCATGTAGATGAACATATTAATGCTTTATTTAGTTCTAAATGCACTGTGAAGGATATAGGTGAAAGCTAATCTATGTTTGAAAAAAGCAAAGTACTAGAAAGAACAATTTCAGAGCAAGAAAGAGGGAATTTGACAGAAAATGTCGCTTCTCTAATCTTTCACATTTTTTGTTTCTTACTTTGCACTGCAAAGTATTTTTCTTTCTCCATGGCAATAAGTAGCTCACTCTATCCAAGCTAAGTGTGTGGTGAGCATCCTCCATTCTGAGGGAGGCAATTTATCCATTCATGATCACCATGTCTAAATTACGGAACTGTGTATTTGCTTCCTGGCCCAGAATCACATTTTATATGCTCTTTGATTCTTTCGGCTGAAACACAATTGCTTCAGATCATATTGAAATTCATAATTTTTAAATGTAAGAATATTTTCTTAGAAGATATTTCTTAGATTAATGAAGATTTTTTTATTGAAAGAAAAAACAAAGTGTAGAAATAATACATAATTTCAAAAAAAGAGTAAGAAATCACTAGTTGATAATTACATATTTTCCTCTTAGAAGTAGTCGTTCAAGTTACGTAAGTAAAGCATACAAAATCTACATTTAAACAGTGAGAGTGAAACAGTTCTGTTCACCTATCCAACAAAAACTTAGTAATATGGTTATCAATCCTACACACTTAAACATACATCAGTTATATCCTTTAGAGCACTTTCTTTTCCTCTTTTTTATAATAACTATAATCAATTCTTGTAAACTGTTTAGAAGTTCTATGGATGCATGAATCTCTACATGTATACCTATCCTTTCTGTATTGGATGGAAAAACAAATCAAAACAAGATAACAAAGCAAATTCCTAGAAAAACATGAAATGCAAAAGTCATATAGAACCACAATACTAGGTGATCTACAGCAGTTACTATGATGTCTCTTGTTATGTTCAATAGAATTATCTATATCATCAGGCATAGTATAATTGGACATAGCAGTACATAGCAATATTAATAAAAACAAAACATTGAAAACATTATATGACTTCAAAAGCAATTAATAATCCAACCAAATGGGTATCCTGTTGAATCTTGTCATCTTCAGAATAGTTGCCTCTACTCTCAGACTTGATACTGTCAAACATACCAGATTGGAATAAAATCAGTCAAGAAAAAACAGCGATCTAATAAACCATATTCAAATAAGATCAGTCATAGTAAGACATTGTAAGTAATACAGGGCTTCAGTTTAAGTTAATAGGAAATTAAGGATAGTTCCCATAGTATATCCTGCTGTTTTGGGGGTAGCTGTCTGTGTTTTCAAACCTAGTATGAGTAGACAGACTGGAACAGAATAAAATCAAACTAAACAGAGTGATAAGAATAATGCAATAATGTAATAATAGCATTTAGATCCTGCTACACTATTAATAATGTCCTCTGCCTTCCTTTTTTAGACAATTCTTCCCCTTTCAGTTTCTCAGGGTGCTTTGTACATTTCAGGTTCCACTAACAACTTTAGTTTTTAGATTAGGGGGGCAACTTGCTATCTACGTAAGTGGTTCTGAACCTTTTTACCCCTGAGCTTGATCATAAGCTCTATTCCTTTACTTACTAAAGCCTCGAGGTTTTCCTTCCTTATAGCTGAGTAGTTTTCCACTGCACGAAAGTGTCATGGGTTTCCAACCTATCTGCAGCTGCTGGAGGAGCTGTCCCTATTTCTCTCTGGTGCCCTGTCACATAGAACATTGTTTTCTCACCTTTGATGTTTGGTTTATTAACCCTCTTTCAGGTTGATCATATTTCCTATTCAGAGCATCTTGATGAACCCTATCTCCTGATCTATTCTACCTGTGCTTCTTTTTGTTACTGTATCTAGGTCATATGTGTTACATATAATAGCCAGTCTTCTCTACCTCATCTCTGCTATGCTACTTTTCTGTCGTTGTTGTTTACTTTTCTCCTTCATTCCACTGTCTGCCCCATTCATTGAGGCCTTTCTGCCATTGTTCCTGGAATCCTGATGACTTTTTCTCTGTCTAGAATGTCCTTCAGTATTTTTTGTAGGGTTGGATTGGTGGTCACAAACTTCCCCAGTTCCTGTTTGTCGTGGAAACATTTTGTTTCTCCATTAATTTTGAGTGATAGTTTTGCAGGATACATTAATCTGGGTTGGAGGTTATTTTCTTTCAGGAATACTTTCCTCCAAGTATTTCTTTGGAATACTTTGCTCCAGGATCTTCTTGATTTGATAATTTGTATTGAGAAGTCTGTTGTGATTTAGATAGGTATTCCTTTATAGGTGATATGTTTCTTTTCTCTGATGCTTTTAAGATTCTGTTCTTGTGATGGATTTCTGGGATTTGACTATTATATGTCTGGGTATAGATCTGTTTTGGTTGTAGCTGGTTGGAGTTCTGTATGCCTCATATATCTGAATATCATTTCCTTTTCCTATGCTTTGGAAGTTTTCCTTAATTATTTCTGTAAATAGCCTTTTTATTTCATCTGTATTTTCCCCTGCTTCTTCACTTATGTTTTTTATTCTTAAGTTATAGATCCTCTTCTCATCTTCTAGCCTTTGTATTGTTGCTTCCTGGTTCCTTGCTATTTTTAGGAGATCTTTCCTTTCTTGACCACACATTGCAAATCTTTCTTCAAGTTTTGAAAGTCTATCTTTAGTTTCTGTCAAGTAATTTTGCCAGCTTTCAATGGAGTTTTTAAATTCCTGGTATTCTCTTTGGATCTGTTTCATGTATTCTAGACTTTGTTTATATCCTTCATTAAAGGTTTCCTTCCTTTTTCTAGGTTCCTCCACTCATCCATCTGTGTCTTCTTGAGAGGTACTTAGCATTTCTTTTATTAATCTTCTTATATCTTGCTTCACTTGAGTTAGAATTTCAGATTTAAGTTCATCGATGAGGTCACAGAAGTATTTCTTTATTTCTGTTGAGGCCGTGCCCAATACTGAATGTTTGCTTCCCTTGATCTCTTCTGTATTTACCTCTCCTGGACTTACTTTCTCTGGGTCAGTGGCTGGAGGCTTTTTCTTGTTTCTTACTCTTCTCATGTTTCTGGTTTCTTTCAGACAGGTGTATGGTGGAGGTCTCAGGTCTTTTCTGTGTTGCTTATGGTTTTTCTGAAGCATGCTGGCTAGGGGATTGCTGCCCTCTCTAGTTTGCTATTGATCTGTGAGTTATATGTGGTGGCAATTTGGGGTGGCCCCTCTCCTCTGAGCCAGTCAGCCAGTGAATATCTTCAGCACGTTAATCTGTGCCCTATGGGTGTCACAGGTTCAGGACATCCCTGGCTATTGGTTCCCGACCAGGGACACAACCCAGCCCAAGAAAATCCCACCAGTCTGCTTTGGGCTAGGAGCAGCTGACTGATACCACTGCAGTTGCCGGTTCAGGCCTTTCCTGACCAACTCCAATATGTTGTCCAGCTGGTCACCCCCTCTGTGGGACCCAGTTCCCAGCACTCACCACAGGTCAGTGTAGCTCACCACACCTGTTGTGCTCCCTGTTGCAGGAAATCCTCCCACCTAGGGTCTTGGGCTCACCAACCGCTGATCTCTCGTCAGGACCATGACCTCTGTGTCACCCGACTCCTAGACAAGCCCAGCACAGCACAGGACTGGGTCAGATGGGAGTGCATCCAGCTCCAGCCCTCCATCCATGTCTTTCTTTCTTTCTTTCTTTCTTTCTTTCTTTCTTTCTTTCTTTCTTTCTTTCTTTCTTTCTTCTTTCTTTCTTCTTTTTATTTTTCCTCAGTTTCTTCCTGGGTCATGAGAATCCCTCTCCTTTCATCTGATCTTCTCCATGGTGTTAAATTCTAGCATCAGAGTTGTTTTTCTCAGAGAGGCTCTCTACTGTGCTATCAATCCACCATCTTTTTCAATTGGAGATTAAAAAAGATTTGTGAAATAACCTTTATAAATTTTAATGTTACCCAAAAGGTAACATTAAAATTTATAAAAGCAATTTGAAAATTAGTACACTAATTTTTCACTGTATTGCTAATTTCCTACTAGTGTTAGACCAATATATTAGAAAAAATTAGTTAAATATATGTTAATCCTGCTCTGAAAATAGAGGCAAATTCAGTATATTATATCACCAGCTAGATTCACAGAAGACAACTTGATCATGAAAAATTGATAAGATACCACGCAATGTAACTTGTTAGTCATAAAGAATAGTCTCCATATGTCTCCATATGTTATATGGAGTAACATGATTATGAATGACTGTGGGTTTCTTCTTTCAAGAAAGAAAACCTGAATAAAAATAGAAATTGTCTTCCATAGTCAGTTGGGTCAAATTTAATTATTATAAGCTGCTAGCACCACCCCATGTTTTAAATAATATTAATAAAAATATTATTTGTAATGCCTTGCCAAGTAGTTCTTTACATTTGGTTTACCTAATACTGCACTTGGAATCTCTGCTCCAGGGCCTAACCAGTACCAAGACTTTAAAGATTGGGTTCTTCAAGTGGAACATTTGAAATTTTCTATTACAAGATTCAATCATCAAAGCCTTTCACTTCATGAATGTCATCAATCAACTCCAATTTTTTCTGCCATGTCCTAGTCATTCTTGTTAGGTTGTTTTTGTGTAATGTGAGATTCACCAGTCACCTTCTTTAAGTGGATGAATATGTCTGTCAAACCAGTCATTCCAAGTTATGTAGCCAACTTGATGATTAGATTAATATTTCATTCCTCAAAACACTGTACTGTGTCCTAAAGACAAAGGATTTATTTCTTGGTTCCAATATCTCTTGGTGCGAGACCCCTTCCAGCCAGAGTAGTATCTGAACAGTTTGTCTTCATCTGATAACACTTTATATTTTATGCCCTATTGACCTACTTTGGCATGACTTAGGATTCCTCTTTTTTCCTTTAAAATCTTATTTCAGAATTTTTATAAACATAAAGATACAGATGTTCACTAGTGTCATCACTTGACACTATGACAATGAAAGTCACCAGTATGAGTTCTATTTCTGCATTTCAATAAATGCCTTAACTTGTACACTGTTACATCTTAGATACCACAGTGGCAAATGTACTTTAGAGGACTAAAGTGCCTCTCAGCTAGCCCTGAAATAACTTCATGCAGTAAGCAGCAGATCTTACATACCTTTGAAACCTTTCATTCTAGTAGGTTTATGTGACCATGTTTGTCAGTCTGAATGCTTCCTCATTTGAGCCTCTGCAGTGCATTAAACTTAGAAGTACAAGTAAGTCTGTAGAGAAGGAAAACAAAGAAATGTTTGGAAAAATTATGTGATTGTCAATGTCTGCCCATATAGCTAGTGAGCAGAACTGAAATTCAAACATTGCGTCCTCCAGCATAGATATATTTCAATCATTTTAAACTTTCTACATCACTTTGGGGATGAATTTGGACATAAAATTCCTCATATGACCATACCTCTATGTACAGTGATCATATATCTTGGTTTGCTGGGGACAGTTCAGTTTATATCATTGTCTGGTACAGTTACTATCTCTACCTTTCATTCGCAAAACTATCAATATTTGGCTGTTAAAGTACATAAGTGTCCAAATCGCAAAATTTTAACAGCTTTCCTTTAGAAATGAGGCCTTAGTTTTTAAAAAAGAATATGCTGATCACAATATGTTTGTTACTGGAGTCAAATGTTTGGTTCAGAAATGATAAAAACATAGCTTACCCAGAAGCATGAGAGCACGGGAAAAGTTTTTATTGGAACTTCTCAAGCAATAAAAGAGTTACTCCTCTGAGAAAGAACAAGTAAGAATGGTGGTTCCTCAAGCAAAAAGAAAAGGGCAGCAAATAGTTTCTGCCAAAAGTTTTCATTGAGGTCCTCCATGTTAAAAAGTTTCCAAGCTTGCAGAAACAGCCCATTCCTGACTGGCCAATATCTGTGCTTAGGTCTAGGCTGTCGGTTGGTGACCCTTGAATACTCAGGTAAGGTACATTTTTCAGGAGGATATCCCCTGGCTTTCATCTGTTCTTGTAGTATTGCATTTTTAATATTGTGGAAGTGCATGAACCTTGGTCTGCATTAACGTCCTTTTTGGTTCTGCTCTGAAATCACAAAATAGGCCTGATCCCTGCAGAAGTCCTTCCTAGACCTGGATTATTCTATTTCTTTTCAGGTGTCGTCAGCCTTCTCCTTTTCCGCAAACTTTCATCCATTGCAAAACCTAGTTTTATGTTTGTTCATTCTGGTCCTTGACACATTACTATTGCATATACAAAATTATTACACATTAAACAAATCCTGAGTGCTACACTGTCTTTCTTTTACTTAGCATGTACAACTATGACAGATATCCGCACCTGAACATGATACTACCTTTGTTTTGGTGTTCTGCAATCTTCTGCTTGTGCTTTCTGGGTTTAAGACTATACCCCAGCCCAGGGTTTGTTTTTTTCCTCCTTATCTCAGCACAAGTAGCTGGAAACATCCTCCCCCTGTTGCAAAGTGTACTGGAATGTGTTCCTGTATTCCTCTGTGACTAGTAGAAATGCTTATGTTACCTGACATCTTCTACCACTTTTATTCTCAATTCTGAAGCTTGATTCAAGTTGTAGAGAACAGTAGTCTACCATACTATAGATCTATTCAACAAGTTCCTGCATTCATCAAAAACAATTTAAGAACTCAATAGTAGGAGTTTGCATGCTTCAAAATTTGAATAAATTTCTGTTAGAGCCTAGAGTTGGACTCCAGTGTGAATTTGGTAAGTAACAAATCTCTCTCTCAATTTGTGACTACTTCATTATCCACATTGTACTTTCCTTCCATTTGTAACAAGACCTCAAGAAATTATAGACAAGTAAAGGAACTTTTTAAAAAAGTATGACATATGCAACTTAAGTGCAACATGTATCTTCAATATTAACTATGTTCAATACATTAAATGTTTTGTTCAATCTCATTATTTCTCAGTTTCACTGTCTATATTGTGGAGATTAACATAGTTATCTAAGTTAATAAGATTATTTCAAGAACTGAGTAAGTTAAGTGTCTGATGTATATAACATATGCTATGTATTTAATACTACCATTTCTCTCTAGAATTACTTTGGTTGAAAATAGAAATTTAAAATGATGTTTAAATATTAAGATATTTGAAACAGGGCTATTTCTCTGTGTTTTTCATTTTGTAAGCAACACTTGGACCACTAGCCCTGCTGTCCAGGAAGTTTGCACAATATGTTTTTTCTGAATCCACTATTGTGCCAAAGGCTGCCTGAATCTATTTATGTATATGTCCAGGATTTTGTGATTTGCCTCCTATAATTTAAATGTTCTGTGTGCTGGAGGGGAGTGGACTAACTGTACTCTGAATTTGGCAAATTGTGAATATTAATTTTTACAGTTTTGTAGGTTGCTTTGTGTTCTTGGTTGTGCATAGGCTAGTGAATCCAAACACAGACATTCTTCATTTAATGACAGTTTCAACTTATGACCAAGACATGCCATTCAGATTTACAACCTGCATCTCAGACTTAGAAATTATCCTTTTTTTAACACTTTTGTCCAGTTTATTTTTAGAGCCTTGGTTTTTGTACAGTATATCCTTGTTTATATAATACTGTAATTTTTGCTGTTTCATGTTATATTTTATGTTCTATACTTTACAGTAGTACAGGTAAAATTATGCAACTATAAGCAAAGTCATAGAATTAGAGCTTCCATTACCCATTTCTTTTGCTTAATATTGAAATGTACATATTCTATAGAATTCCTCATTTAGCTACCAATTAGTTTAGGGATAATACTTGGTTATTAAATGTAGCACATCTGTATTCAGAGTTCAGATTCAGGACACTGATTTGGCCCCCTGTAATATGAATATAGGTTGATTGGTGTGTTGGCAGTCCAGTAAATTTTAGTACAAGAACAAATATTCTCTGCTTCATGGAACTGCTATTCTCTGAACTCAACAATCACATATTCTTCCTCTCTGCAAAGAAACAGATCCAGGAGAAGAGGAAAATTTATTTTGTAGGGGAGATGGTACTACTGACATAGACTATTACTGAACACAATAAGAAAACTAGACAGGTTTCCATGAGGGTAAATTTTAAAATGGGGAGATACTGTCTAGCATCCCGTGCCAAAGCAGCAAAATCATGAGAATGTGAGAGATTAAGGGGAGAATAAGGAGAAGGCTTGGAAAGCTCTAACACACAGACCAGGAGTGTCAGGAATAGCTGCAAAACTAAGCTATCTGAAAGCCAGGAATATATCAAGAGAATTCATGAACAGAAAGTATGAAATTGCAAAAATCGCATTCTGCTTATTTTAGTCAAAAGATTTTATGCACTTGTCACTTATAACAAGCTGATCAATATCTGAAAAGCTAGGTGCAAAGAAGCCACTTTAACATGAGCACTTGCACTTAGAGAGCTACTCTTGCCCTGAACTAAGGAGATGGCTAGAATGGCCCTTCTGAGATGGATAATCTCACCATTCACATGCAATACCTTGAAAATCAATGAAGAATCTACCTCCTGATTCTTTCATCTTTTTTTTTTGTTTGTTTCTTAGCATTTTTTCTGTGGACATAAAGGCCTCCAAAAAAAAACCACACAAATAAGGTGTTACAATAGAAACTATCCAAGTGAACTTGTTAACATCTACAAATAGAAGAAAGGACAAGGTAGAGCATCCAATTTTGTATGTTGGTTTAATGAGCCATTGAAGGTTGCAATTGAGAAAATGCAATATTGAGCCCTATATATCTGTAAGAACAACACAGATGGCTAAAAGAAACCTTTCTTGTGGAAATGAATACTGAATTGCACTGCCATACCTTAGAGGAATAAAGATCAGAAGAAAGGAGTCTCTTCAAGAGAAGGGGAAGACTTCACTATTGGAGTTATAAAGTGATTAGAGAACTATTTAGGTGAAGTAACACTGGACAGAGAGACTTAAAAATTCTTGACTTATTTCAGTAAGCAGGGCAGTAGCCTTATGTGGTTTCATTTAAGCCTTTATAAGCATGGAGAAATTAAGGTTAAAAGGAAATAAAGACATAAACTCAAAGTAATATAGTTAAAGCAATTTCCCTCCCATCCCTTCCCTCAAGCTATTTCCCTCAATCATCTGTCCATACCTCCTTTAGCTAAATATTTCAATTTACCCACATGACATCCAGACACTTAGTTCCTTCCGCTTGTTAGGGATAACATATTATTTGTATGTTTACGAGAAATAAGAAATAATAGATCAAAGAACTAACAAAAAATGTTGAATGAGCCCAAACTCCATGGTATTGCTATTTATAAAATTGTTTAGCAGGTCAGTTAGATATTATGAGCCCAAACTCCATGGTATTGTTATTTATAAATTTGTTTAGCAGATCAGTTAGATATTATGAGCCCAAACTCCATGGTATTGTTATTTATAAAATTGTTTAGCAGGTCACTTAGATATTATGAATCTATGGGACAAAGAGAGTAGAAGTAGCATATTTTGCTAGTTTTAGTTATGGGTAGAAACTCAGACCTCTGTATGTAGTATCATCCTTTATGAGGGCTCAGACCCAAAGCAATCCTGAAAAACACAGTAACAATTGAAAGTTAACACGTATACATTCACTATGACACAGAGTTATTTCCAGAAAAATAGCAAACTGCATACTTGGTTGCCGTAGGCTATGGTTCCATAATATCAGAAGGGAAACATTCGGCAGAGATCCTCCAGCTTCCTTGGGCTGAGATCTGATTGACGTTAAAACTCTTTTTTCTTTAAATTTCTTTCATCAGTTTCCTATATGGCGAAGGTCCCTGCAAGAACACTGACCATAAGGAAAGATCAAAGATGTTTTCCACTTCTAAAGAAACGCTCTAAGGATAATATCATTTTCCATGTACATCATGTAGGTAAAACTATAACGGTCACCACCCTTCCCTGAATTTGAGTCATAACTCTTTTGAGCATAAATATATTCCAAACGCTCACTCAGTGCAGATGCCTAAGTTGCAGTGCCTGCATTGTCATGTGAAAGCAAAAATCTCTATATTAGCTTTGCAATGAACTCTGTCTAGAATTTCACACTGCCCCCTCCCCATGTGTCTGATCTCAGTTTGTTCATTGAAAATGTAAAGGACAAAGGACTACATACCCACAGCATCAGGACCCAGCTTTCTGGTGACAATGTCACAGTGTCTACCCCACTTTCACAAAATGTATTATCTCCCTCCCCCCGCATCCCATTATCTACACCAAGATAATGCATTTCTTCACTACTTGGTACTCACATGAACTTGGAAAGGGACAATTTAAGTTACTTTAATGGTTTCTAATGAGAGATATAAAGATTTGTTTCATTATGAATTTATCTTCCTCATGTGCATTCTTTTTCATGGTGTATATTCTGGAGTGTATATTTAACTAAGGTAAGGATCTTATTGTCTAAAGGTACTCAGTATTAAAGATAAACATCTCTAACCTATGCCTATTTCCTGACTTTCTCCTATGTTAAAGATGCTTGATCAGCTTCAAACTCTTTTTTTCTTTTTTCTTACCTTTATTTCAGTCATTATCTCCAGTTACCAAATCCAGTTTCAGTTTTGCAAGCAATGCTCAAATCATTCATTGTCAAAAGTCATTCTGCAAGTCCTGTCACCAGTCATCTAAAAGAACACGCTTTGTTTCAAATCATCCTTTCTTCTCCCTCTCTCTCTCATTCAATCTTCATTTCCTTTATTGAAATCCAAAAGACCACTAATCAGAGTTCAAAGCATTTATGTGTTATGTGCTCCATGATAAAAATGTACAATGACTTTCTAAAGCTCATCATTAAAATTTTTGCAACAGATGTGGATTTCTAGTCTTAGTGTTTTCCAATGAAACAGAACCAGTAAGATGCACATAAGGCTCCAATCCTTTTTTTTTTTTAATCATGCTTTCATAAGCTTGTATACTCCAGCCCTGTTTCTCTGTCCTAAGCTCAATGCTGGCAAATAAAAAAAAAATTTCTAAACCCTACTTCTTTCTTTAAATCTCTGCTTTCCACTATGCTGTGTATGCAACTCAGGGTCTTGCACATGGCAGGCAGATATACTTACGCTGAGCTAATACCCAAGCCTTTTTCCTTGTATCAAAGTTGTCATGATAACTCTATACATTATTCAATTTTACATGTCTTCCATATTAAAATCATAATTTTATATTTTCTACATTTGCATATACATTTTCATTGTTAAATTTGTTGTAATCCCATCATAAATAGACCAGTTAAGAAATTGTATAACCCCAATAACCAACCTAGCTCTTGGTAAATGGAAAGTATAACAGACACGGTATTAAAGTGACTTAGTAAACTTGTTACTGCTTTATTTGGAAAATCTATAAGCTCTGATCTTTTGGAACGTGGAGGAACAAACAATTCATACACTAGAACATTGTGATATTATTTAATTCCTGTACATCTGATCCATTAAATCTATAATGATTAATGGTAACTCCAGGTCTTTCACTATAGAAGGATTAGTGTCATTTGATTTTCAAAGGAATTTTTTTAAACATTTTAAAGCAACAAAATAATAAAAAAGGATACAGAATTTTAAAACAATATTAAGAGATTATTTGAGGTTAATATATTGCATGTTGTTATCTGCAAAGTAATTTCTCAGATTATAAGATATAGGCATGAAAACATGATCAAAAAATGAAAGCACAAACCATTCTTTTTGATGAACTAAAACAGACTAGCAGTAAAATTTTATATCTATATATACATATATTTTTTCCCTTTTTGCTTTTCTTCTTTTCCCCATCCCAACTGTTCTTTCCTTTTGAGCAGCTACTTCCCCTTTTGCTTTCACAGTATCAAATGTGCATTTTGGATTTTATTACTCTTTCAGCTTTTCACACTAGGGAGACATCATGATGTTTACATACGCAAGTCTGACTTACTTCACTTATGAGATGGTCTCAAGTTGCAACCATTTATTTATAGGAGACTCGAGTTTACTCCTCCTTATAACTGAGTAGTACTCCATTGTATAAATATGCCACATCTTTTTTATCAATTCTGCTGTTCAATAGCTAGGTCAAATGGGACTTTTAATCCTAGCTTTATGAGGAATCTCCACAATGATGTCCACAATAGTTTTATCTGTCTACACTCTCACGAATGGTGGAGAAGGATTCCAGAGCTCCCTCAGCAATTGTTGTTCATTGATTTCTTGATGAAAGCCATTTTTTCTTGAGTGAGATAAAATTTCAGTGTTGTTTTAATGGACATTTCTCAAATGACCAATGTTGTTGAACATTTTTTCATATACTTATTTCTTGTTTGTATTTCTTTATCTAAGAAGTGTGTATTCATCTCTGATGCTCATTTTTGGATTGGGTCTTTGAATTTGGGGGGCTTGATGTTTTTTGATTCTTTATGTGTTCTAGGTAGAAGTCCTTTGTCTGAGAGACAGTTGATTAAAAATTTTTCCCATTCTGTGGATTTTCTTTTTACTCTTTTGGTGATTTCTTTTTTGGTGCAAAACTTCTTGATAAAATGAGATCCCAGTTGTTGGTTCTGTAAAGTACTTCCTATGAAATTTGGTTTTTATTCATAAACTCTGTCTATCCCTAAGTCTTCAAGATTTCTACCTATTTTGTCTTCCACTAAATGGAGTGTTTCTGCCCTAGTATTTAGATTTTTCATCCATTTTTACTATACATTTAGTGCATGGTGATAGACATGAGACTAGTTTTAGATTTGTGCATTGGAAAGCCAGGTTTTCCAACACCATTTGTTAAACAGGCTTTCTTGCTTCCGGTGAATATATTTTGCCCCTTTGTCAAAGATAAGTTAATTGAGTGTAAGTAGTTTTGTCTACTGCTTTTGCTCTGTTCCATTGATCCTCAAATCTGTATTATTACCAGTACCATGCTGATTTTATCTCAGTAGCTTTGTAGTATAATTTCAAGTCAGGGATTGTGATGCCTCCTTCCTTGCCTTTGTTGCCTATGATTAACTTTGCTATTCTAGGCTTATTCTGTTTCCAAATGAATTTGAGAAATGTTTTCTCAAGATTTGTGAGGTACACTAAACCTAGTTTGTTTGGATTGCATTAAGTCTGTATAAAAGTTTATACAGATGGAGTATGCCCATTTCCACAATGTTGATTCTTCCTATCCTTGAGTTAGAGATGGCTTTCCATTTTTCCTTATCCTCTTCAGTCTCTTTTTAAAAAATGCTGTAATTTCCAATATATATATATATATATATATATATATATATATATATATTATTTCCTTTGTTAGATTGATTCCTAAATTTTTTGAATGTTATTGTGAATGTGTTGTTTCCCTAATTTTTCATTCAATGAATCTGTTGTTTGTGTACAGCAATATGATTGATTTTTGAGTGTTGACTTTGTATTCAGCTCCAATGATGAATTTTTTTTAATTAATTCTAGATGTATTTTGGTGGAGTTTTGGGGGTCTTCTATGTGGAACATCATGTCGTCTGTGAATGATGATAGTTTAACTTCTCCTTTTCCTATCCTTAATCTTTTTATTTTTCTCTTTTCTAATTGCTCAGCCTAATGTTTATAGAATGCTACTGAATAGGAATGGTGATAGTGAACATCCTTTCTTGTTCCTGATTTTAATTTGAATGCTTTCATTGTTTTTCCCTTTAGTATGATGGTTTGTCATAGATGGATTCTATCAAATTGAGGTGAAGACCATCTATCCAAATTTTCTATAGGGCTCTGATCATGTTGAATGTTGGACTTTATCAAAAGCTTTATTGGCATCTATGGAAATTATCATGTGATTTTGTCTGTGGCTCTGTTGATGTGGTATATTACATTTACTGATTTTCGTATGTTCAACCATCCCTGAATTCTTAGGAGGAATCCCAATTAGTCATGGTGTATAATCTTCTTGATGATTTGCTGCATTTGATTTTCTAGTATTTTATTTAGGATTTTTATATCTATGTTTAGGGAGATTGGACTCTAGGTCTTTTTTGGTTCGGTCTTTCTCTGGTTTTGGTATCAGACTAATACTTGCCTCCAGGAATTAGAAGGGAAAATTGCTTCTCTTTCAATTTTATTAAAAAGCTTAAGGAGTATATGTGATAAGTCTTCTCCAAATTTCTTGTATAATTCATCTGTGAATTCATTAAGACCTGGATTTTTTTTTTTTTTGTGGGGATTAAACTCATGACCTCATGCTTGCCATTAGGCACTTATGCCACTGAAATAAATCCCCAGCCCCTATAACTGGACATGTTTTGTTGGTAATTTTTATGACATTTTCAATTTCATTAATTGATAGTTTGTTATTCAGAATATTTATATCTTCTTGACCCAGATTTGGTAATTCATAAGTTTCCAGAAATCTGCCCTCTTCTGTATTTTTCTACCTAAGAGGGTATAGAATGTCAAAGTAGATATTGAGGATCCTTTGAATTTCCACTGGATTTGTGAAATTTCACCCTTTTTATTTCCTATCCCATGAATTTCAGTATTTTCTTTCCTTTTTTGATAAGCAATTTTATCAATTGTATTTATTATTTCAAAGAATGAACTTTCAATTCATTCATTCTTTGTATTGTTTTCTTTGTATCAATTTCATTAATCTCTGTTTTGATCTTTATAACAACCTCCCTTGTTTGGGCTTTGGGTTGATTTGCTCTTTTTCTAGAAACTTGAAGTGCAGCATTAAATTGCTTATTTGTGCTCATTCTGTTTTCCTGATGTAAGAGTTCACCATTATAAATTTTTCTCTGAGTATGGTTTTTATTACAGGTTTTGATAAGGTGTATTTGCATTTTTGTTTGATTGTAGACATTGTTTAATTTCCTCTTGAATTTAGTCTATGATCTATTGGTTGTTTAGGAGGATATTATTTAATTACCATGTGTTTATGGAGTTTTGCAGCTTATTTTTTCATTAATTTCCAATTTCATTGCGCTGTGGTCAGATAATATGCATAGGATAATTTTGATTTCTTTTCATTTACCTAAGCATGTTGTATGGGCTGGTATATGGTCTATTTTAGAGAATGTTCCATGTGTAGCTGAGAAGAATATGTATTCTGATTTTGTCTTGTGGAGCACTATAAATGTTTACTATGTCCATTTCTCACAAGTTTGATTCAGTTATTTCATTGTTGATTTTTTTTCTAGTTAATCTGTCTCTGTTCCAATGGAACGTTAAGTTTCCCCATTACAACTGTTACTGTTTATTTGTTTTTTCATTTCTAGTAATATTTGTCTTAAATAGTAGGGTACTCCTGTATTTGTTGCATATGTTTATGATTGTTATCTCTTCCTCTTGAAGTTTTCTACTAAAGAGTGTATAGTGACCTTTTTATTGGTTTTGATCATTCTTGGTTTGAAGTTCACATTGTCTGCAAATAGAATAGCTATCTCTGATTTTTTCAAGATTCCTGTCACATGGAGTATTTTTTTACCCTTTGATTATCAGTTTATCAGTTTCCTTTTGAGTTAATTTTTAATGTGTTTCTTACATACAGAATATTGTTGCCTTTTCTTTCTTGATCCACTCTGCCAGTCTTTTGATTGGTGAGTTAAGACCATTTACATTGATGGTTATGACTCATGACTATTGGCTTATCTTTGTCATGTTATCTTCCTGCTGTTGGTTCCTTAGTCTGCTCCTCTGTTTAATTATTTACCCTGCTTGGCTTCTTTCTACTGTCATTCTTGGAATTGTGATTTTTATCTCAGTCTACAATATCTTTCAGTATTCTTTGTAGAGTCTGTTTTGTTGACATGAATTTTTTCATTTGTTCATTGTTGTGGAAGGATCTTATTTCTGCATTAATTTTGAAAGACAGTTTTTTCCAGGGTATATCAATCTGAATTGAAAGTTATTTTCTTTCAAAAGTTGAAATACTTCAATTGAAGCTCTTCTTGACTTGATATTTTTGTGTCGAGAAGTCTGCTATAACCCCGATGGGTTTTCCTTTATAGGTGATCTGTTTCTTTTCTCTAATAACTTTTAATATTCTGTTCTTGTGCTGAATTTCTGAGTTCATTATTGTAAGTCTCAGTATAGATTTGTTTTGGTTATGGCTAGTTGGAGTTCTAGATGCTTTGTTTATCTGTATGTGAAATTCTTTTCCAATGCTTGGGAAATTTTCTGCTATTACTTATGCATCCAGTCCTTTTGTATCATTTGTGTTACTTCCTAATTGTTTGTTGACACCTATCAGTCTTGTATTGTTTATATTTGCCTCAGCTTGCATCTGTTGAATTAATTTCTGATTCCTTGTTAGTTTTAAGAAACTTTTCCTTTCATGATTGCTTGTTGCAATCTTATCTTCAAGATCTGAATGTCTATCTTTAGTTTCATTCAAGTAGTTTTGCCAGCTTTCAGTAGAGTTTTGAATTTCCTGGCTGTCTCTTTGAATTTGTTTTGTGCATTCTGATTCTTTCCTATATTGTCCATTCAAAGTTTCATCATTGCCTTATGTTCTTCTATGTTTTTAATATATGTCTTCTTTAGAAATAGTCAGCAATTCTTTCATTATGGTTGTCATTTCTTTTTTTGTTCCTGAGATTTTTTTCTGAACTGATTTCCCTTATAACCTCATAGAATTGTTTCTTTACTTCAGTTTCTATAATTTCAGAAATTTCAGGTGCCCAACTCCAAATTCTTGTATGTGTATGTCATCTGGACTTGTTCTGGATGGGCTGGAGGTCTGAGATTGCATTTTGCTCCTTTGTCTTAACATTTTACTGGGTTCCTCCAGATAAACCAGTTGTGGGTGTCTCAGGCACTTTCTGCACTGTTTGCCTATCTGCATTGTAGGGAATGGGCCAGGCACCTGGGTTTCTCAGAATAAAGGTTCCCATGGTGATAGGGATGTAATAGGTGGGTCTTTGGCCCTTCCACAGCTTATTGGTGCTGCCCTGATATCACTGGGGTGCTTCCCTGGGCTGGGATGAACTTCACCAGACCCATACTGCTAACCTGGGTTCTCCTACTGGAGGTAGGCTCCAAAGGAAATTTTTACTAGGGTGATTTGTTTAATAGGAAACACCATATGTTCTGTCAAATTTTCTTATGACAAGTACTAGAGCTTCATAATCTTTCCATTATAAGCATTCATCACTTCATATTTCCTACATCTTAAAATGGGACAAGCAATAAAGCTGAGCAATTAGACTGAATAAGGGAAGTTGTTTGCTTAGTTTTATGTCTTCTCCACTCAAGTCTACCCATAGCATTATTTATGGGATTGTAGATATTATATAATTTGACTAATTTTAGAATTGAACACAAAATTCTTGGAGAAATGTTTGTTTTTTACATGCATATTTTTTCAGACTTCCATATGATTGTATACTAGGAGTCCACAGTTCCAAAATCTAGCACACACTTACAATGTGTTTCAGTTTCTCATATTTTAAGAACCATTTATCAAAGTCCTTACTTCTTAAGTGGATGCCACTGAGTTTATCAATCAGCATCATAGCTACATTTGAACTCCAATTTTCTGATTGCTGGTCCGAGAATTTGTTAGTTAACACTACCACTTCTAATAATAGATGGCACCTGACTAATAAAGAGGCAGATTTATTGTATTTTTATTTGGCAAAAACAATAGATTTTAGAATCCAAAAATTTCTCAGGAACCACCTGTGTCCATTTTGCTTGGCAAGCCATTAGCTTGATGAAAATGCTTTTTCTCTAGAAGAGACAGGATGATCAATTTAAAATAAAGCCAGAAGAATTAGCCTCATATCCACACTGTTACAACCAGCTTAATTAGGAGATAAGCCAGGATACATACCATCTCTTTTCTGCACAAATTTTCAAGGAAGCAGAAGGAAAGAAATGGTGTCACAATCTGGAAGGACTATTGAGCCAATAAAAATTCAACTGACACCAAGGCTACACATCAGGTGTAATTTGCTAATGGGCTGGCACATTGAGCATTTGGAAATAAAATTAGGAACCAAATCCCCTTGCATTCAAAAGACGCAAAGAATTAGTGGAGTTAATAGGTTTTATGGAAGCATTTGCTGTTAGTTTGGTCTGACTGAAAGTAAAGGCTAACCCTGTAATTGCAGAATAACGAAGCACAATCCAAAACAGGGATGATAATGTCCATGAATGGTAATAACTTTCTCACCTAAGAGGAGACTTTCCTAAGCTGTTTGATCTCAACAAGATGATTCAGCTAAAGGAATGATTATTTTCTTATTATTGATAGTTTGCTTATAGCAATGGAGAAAGTCAGACAGGAAGAAAGGATGAAATGTGCAGATAAAAATAAGATACCAAGTAAGTTGTGTAGCTTAAAATATGTACATAAATAATGCCCAAATGAATAAAGTGTGCTTTTTCAATTAATCAAAAATTATTCAGATCATATATATATATATATATGATAGGTATTTATACTACTAATCTCTGTTAGTTCATCAAAAAAGTTTGTACTTTCATAGTTTGATCATTTTTTAGGCCTATATCTTGTAATCTGAGCAACTACTTTGAAGATAACAATAGTAATATTGTTACTAATATTACTATTGTTATTACAATACTATTACAATACTATTAATTACAATACTATTGTAGTTACAATAATATTGTAATAACAATAGTAACCATTATTACTCTCCAATTATTTTGTTTTGAAATTCTGCATCATAATTTTTATTATTTTTTTCATTTAAAAATAAAAAAATTAGTACTCATTATTATGATTATTTCAAGGTTCAACTTCTGAGAAAGGTGCTTAGAAGAGTTCAAGACATTGAAATTTTCATCGTATTTTTGAAGAAATTATTTTGGGTCACCAGACAATAATGGATACAGATTAACTAGTGAAATTACCCTGGCCTTCCTTTACCTACTTCAGCATTTCTCATTAAAGAATAATTATTGAGCATTGCAGAGGATTCAGACCTGGGCCCTCTGAAGAGCTGCTTCCCTGCGTGCTGGTGTAGAGCAGGGCATGCCGAGCCTGCGGTCACTTGGAGAGTTGCGACATACAGAACCTTTGGTCTTATTAATATAACTCTTGGTTTAATAGGACTAAAATGGGACCAGGAATCTGAAAATCTTCTCATGTTATTTTGTTGTATGATCTTTTAAAGAAAATTCTGTTGAAAATTAGGAGGATTGTGGAATACGTTGCAAAAATATTTTTTGACTCTTATTAAGAATCTCCCTTGAAAATGGATTAACACCTAAGTCACATGTTAGTAGCAAAAGTCTTACATTGAGTCACTATTTTGTTCTATAACAATAATACACTGACCTTATTCTGACTGCTGGAATCAATCTGTCTGCACGTTTTTCCCAACTACACTTATGTGTATGTGTCACTAAATTCAGAAATACAGACATACATACAATACCCTCTTTGCTTCTTAACTTCTCCTTTTCATTATTGCCATCATAGTTATTGTAGTATGGGATATACAGTTAACTGTCAAGCTATGAGGGTGCACAAAAGTGTCAGGATGCAGTCAAGTTTGCCTATTATATGTTACGCCACAAAACTATCAAGATGAGACAAAATATTTGTGTTTTTTCTCCTATAAAATTATTTTTTTCAGTCTATAAATATCTCATATTTAGACTAAGAAAAATATTACTAATCCCTCTATTACTCCACAAATAAATGGAAATCACAGGGAAATGTTGTATCAAACATTCACATTTAACTTTAAAAATTTATACTGTAACAATTTAAACTTTTATTTCTGAATATATATAAATGTAGTTGCAGAGTACATGGAATACAGAAGATGGTTGCTATGAGTTTGGATAAATATTTGCATGGATCTGATAGATAAATGGAATTATGGGATTAGTACAGGTGAAAACTCAACACTGATGTCCAATCTAGCAGACTTTAAATAATAATCTGCATTGTTTAGGTGCTCTAGAAGAACAGGTGTTAGGGTTAGAGTAGTGGGGTAAGTGGTGAAAAGTCCACAATGATCGTATGTTACAGATCTGGAGTATCCAGTATGTGCTCAGTTAAGCTAAAAATCTCAGAATAAGAAGGATCAAGGATTCAGCACCAGTCTGAGACCAAATGCTTATTATATCCCCTGAAACTTGTTCATCTGAATCTGCCCAGGAAGGCTGAAGAAACTGGAGACTAATGTCCGCAGGTGGGAGCAGCAGCAGAAGATACATCAACTCAAGCAGTATGGAGTTTTGGAAAGATGCAGTAGGCTTTCACTTTCCTCCAGGTTCATTGCAAGCCTATTGGATAGTACCGGGGCAATCGAGGCAACTCCTTCCTGCCCTCAGTTTGCTGGATTCCAGGTCATTTATCTCTGGAAATGTTCCACAGACACATCTAGATGTGTGTTTTACTAATCTCTATGTTACCTCTCTTTCTAGTCATGTTAATGCATGATCACATGATTACATCTTTACTTGGCTATTTCAAAGAGAAGAAAAATCCTAAAAAGTCTTACATTCATTTCAATTTGATGAAGTATATACCTATAATTTATAATTACCCAGACTATCTCCTTGGGAATAGCACCTGTTATACTTTCACTGAATTTATATAAGTCTTTAACATTATAATTTCTATGCTGAATATGTGAGGAAATTTACAGACCAGGGTGAGTTACTAAATCATCTGCTTTCAGAGATTTTTAAATATATTTGTGTTTCATTGCAATAAAAAATTAAATACTTTTTAAGAAAGAATGACTAACAGAAGTGAGTGAAGCTTTGGTCAATGAATTGAGGCCTCAAACCATCTTTATGTGATCACTCTCTTCCATAAATACCACGCTAAGTAAAAACACAAATCTATTTTAATGTTAAATCTTATTTCTTTGTGATTATCTCATTTAAATGTCAAGGATTTGATCATACAAATCACATCTTTGAAACATATTTACCCTAATATGATCAGTTTTTAATGTCTGAGTTTCAGTTTCAATCAATCCTAGATTAAAAATATATATATATAACTGGATAGCAGTTTGATGTTTTCACATTTAAACACCATAATTAAAAATGAGAGATGGGATATACGGCTGATTCGTTCTTTGTGAGTAGCTGCAGTGGAATAGAGAAAAAAATGGGTTTCTTGTTTTAAAACAAAGGTACACAGAAACCAATTTTGTTAACATTCATCAAAAAATAAACAATAGTACAAACGAGCTTTCTTGAAGATGACTAACAAAACTGGACTCTATTTTTTTTAAATTGCTTTCTACATTAGTGCATAACTAAGTGCATTTCAGTTACTAAAATAGACAGCTATGATTTCGTGCTTGCTAGAAGACAAAATAGGGTGTTAAAACCACAATTTTGACAATAAAAGTAAATTAAGTTCATGAAAGTTTTCTCCCAATGACCAATCCTTATAAACTGTTGTCTCAGAAGAATAATTTAGAATGATTTTCCAGTTTCCAGACCAATGTCAGCTTTTCATCACAGTAACAAGATATTACAGATCATGAATTTCAAAGCAGGAAGGATTTATTTTGCCTTACAGTTCTGGAAGTTTCATTTTGTGGTCAGAAAGGCAGACGTAAGAGGAGGATTATGTGGTGAGAAGCTCATTCACCTAGTGGCTAGGAATGAAAGAGAAGAGGATAAATTGAGCTCTCATGGAGTTCACAAAGGTACACTCAAATGACTCAAAACCTCCCACTAAGCACCACCCAATAAAGCTTCAAACTCTCAGTGGTTTCATAGGCAGAGGATCAATCATTAACACATGTTCCTTTGAGGAACATTCCAGATACTCATGTAAATTTTTAGAGGCTCTTTATTGCTTCCTTTATCTGTATTCTACACACAAAATCACATTAACCCATGCTGACTGTTCATTTTAAAACTCTGAATTGTCTCAAGGATCAAAGATTGACTATAAGTGTGCCTAGAATATAAGAAACAGCAATCAAGTTGCCTGCCTGAGCAAATCAGATGGAGAGTAGTTCATATTCTTTAGATTAAGGCAAGCTCTTAGCAATATTTGTAGCATAGTGAATCCCTGTTTCCAACCAAGTATGCTAGCAGTAAACATCATAATACCTGCAGTCATTTATTTACTTTCTCCGATAACATTAAGCAAACCTAGAGTATACAGTGATTCATGCTAGACAACAGATAAATCTTCCAGAGATCTATCCACATATTATTTGCTGCTGTTAAATCCAAATATGTCTTCAATGTTAATTTGTAGCTTGGTTTTCATTTACTTCTGTCACAATTATATTTTAGCACATTTGAAATGACAGATATTACTGAGAGATACCACTTACTACTTCAACTTTCCAACTCTATCTTGATCCTCATGATTCTATAGAACTCAGTTCACCTGTGACTTCCAAAGTCATTTTTTATTTCTAATTTGATTATATTTCATATACTTTATTAATACAGTTACATCATATTTATTGACTTATAGTTGCTGAAAACAGCTTCTTAATATAAATTCTGTGTCCTAATTTTCATTTACATAACTTTTATTTACAGGACTATTATTCTATAAACATCCTTTACTGATCAACACAGTAGTGTCTTTTTCTAAGGCATTTTTTCTCTTAAAGGTTCTTCACAGTTTACAAAAAAAAGACTAATCATTTTATTAAAATCAACATAGTTCCAAATAGCCTATGATTTATTCCCAATATTTCTTGAAATTTCCTCTCTTTAGTCATCTTCCCATTCTGTTGTACTTGGAAAATTTATGATGTGTTACAATAATTTACAGAACTATCCTCTGGAAATGATATTTCCATTACCTTTATTGACTGTTGTGTGCAGAGTATTGAGTTCTTGGTTAAAATAAATATTCTTCAGATTTCAAAGTCACTGTTCCATTTTATTAGAAAATATTGGATTATTATTATCATTATTGTTTTTGATGCTAGAGAATCAAACTGAGAACCTTGTGCTTGCCGAGCAGATGCTTGTGTCATTAGCTAAACCACTGGCCCTGGATTATTATTTTTAAAAAATTAAGTTCTTTAATTTCGACTCTTTTTTGTATGATGTTTGTCTTTATCCTCTAAACACTTTAGAACTTTATACTTTATTGTTAGTATACATCAATTTCATAAGATTTAACTTGCGTGAAATTTTTATCATTTAATGAAGTGACAATTAACTTGTTAGAAAATTTACACAATTCAACCAGAGAAAATTTTTATTTTAAATTATTGCATATTATATCTGTTTTAAATTTTCTATCTCCATTTCCCTTTTTCTTTGAAATACCTATCATCTCTGAAATTGGACCGCATTGGTTTTATCCTCTTATTGATCATTTGATATTTTGTTCTAATTGTAGATCACCTTCACTTTATATTAGAAAACTTTATCAGTTTATTTCTATCTTCTGTTAGTTCTTTATGTTTCTTAAATTTCCAATGACCTTTACCTGAGGGTTTTGTAATGTTTTATGCATAATTATTGTGTGTTTATATACCTGGGTCTATTAATTGAGTATATATATTTATTTGTTTCCTATACTATTTATATTATTGAATCTCACTTTTAAATATTCACCCAATTCATGTAAGATTTCTCAGATATCTAGTGATCACTGATGTTTTATTTGTAATTAGGAATAAGACCCTCAAGTGCTGCCTCTGACCTCCAGTCAATAGATGAACTATGATGATGAGAAGAATGAAAGTGTGGTTAGTCTGGGTAAAAGCCAGATGTTTTGATGGAAGTCTCCACATTTTAACACTTCAGATTTTTTAAGATGTTTTGCCATCAAATGAGTTTTTTTCTGGAAATTGCCTTCCAATATTCATCTTAGGGAAGATAAGGCCAGAGAAGTTTCCAGAACTCCCTCATCATTCAAATTTTCAGCTTGTAATTTAGTTCCTTTGTCATTCATGCTTCTATAGATCCATTCCCCTGTCACTGTGTTCAGAAATTGGGAGTCACTCATGTGAAATATTTATAAAAAAATATTTTTTCATTAGTTGAGTGAGGTTGGTTACATGACCAGCAGATTGAATGGGAAGCAAATGATAACATGATTTTGTGCACTGATGTGAGCACTCTTAAGATAAGTTTTTAACTAGTGTCTCTAGTTTAGCTTGAAGACTCACCCAGTCTTCCTTGGTGCATGGTTTCATCCACTCCAGGATTTTGAAGCTGATACCTGGGAGCTTTGCTTCTCACTACTGTCGTCTTCTGAAGATACTATTCTGGACTGCTAACTCAGATAAGGGTATTTTGACCTGCTAATTCGGTAAGAAATCATCCTCTGGCTGCATCTGCCTTTAAGGATTCTGTTAGCGTATTGACCCCACTGTTTCCTGATGGCTTATTTCGTCAGTCTCCACTTTATTACCACCATAGCAGAATCTTCAGAGAAACTCATTTCTGTCTTCATTAGATTTAATTCCTGATAAAAATTAAACAGTTTATCTCTCTACATTTTTCGAAGAACTAATGCACCACAGAACTAACTATTCATTAAGATGGACTCTGTAATTTAAAAAACCTATTTTTTTTAACGAGAATGACAGAAATCCATTTCTATGACTTAATACAGTCTCAGCTCTCTCAGCTCTGTAGCAGCCCCTGGGTTGTTAGAAACCTAAATGCCAGAAAAATGTATCTGAAAGGAAAAAAACAGAAAAGGAAATGCTACAGAAGAAAAGACCTTAGGCTTTCTGCCCAGCATAAATAATAACTTTCTGTTTTCCCTCATACTTACCACAGGGATATGTGTAGTCATTTCAAGAACTCTCAAACAATATATAAAGCTTTCAATAAAAACATATTCATGTCAAAATTAATCTCTCATCAATTGTAATGAGACACTTATAAGTGAAAAATAAGAACATAAATGCAGAATGAGATAGGGTTCATTGCAATCCATTTTTGCTAAGTTCATAACTTCTATAATCCAATTGGCATTTCAGATGCATGTTTTATTTCCAGGTTTCTGGGGATGGATCTGGCCTTATTCATTTTCTATCTTTCTTTTCTGTGCTTTGGTGCACAGAATGCTTTCCCATTAATTTACTTAGAAGTAGAGCTCTCAGACCTTAGAAAATAACATAGGCAAGGATGACCTAAAAGTAAACCCTTTACCAAATGGTAGTTTATGAATATGCACAGCAATGAGAATTATAAACCTGCCAACAAACACTCCTCTTCATAGTATAAAACTCAAGAGCTTCATTTTCAAGTGGAATTGTATACATTATGACCTATAGTTGACATTTTGCCAGATATCAATATGTGAAAATAAAAACAATCTTTCTAAATTTACTTCTTAACTTTATGAAAACTCTGGCCTCTGAGTTAGTCCTCTACTCTTATAAGGAATAGACAGCTTCTGATTTAGTCTCAGAAATTGTAAAATTCTTTAGTCTTGTCTATTTGAATGATTTCTTTTTGTACTATGGAATATTCCTACCTTGCTCTCTTTCCTAAAAATTAAGTATAGGGCAAATTGAATTAGTCACTGATGGAAGATTCAATAAACCTTGATCTCTATGCTTCTGTTTCATTTCTTCTCTCTAAATCCTGTCCATAAGAAATGAATAATGGCTTGACAACATGATAAATTATAGAAATAAAATCATTGACACATATGCATACAGTATTTTGATGTGCATTGTTTTATGACCATTATTATATTTGTATCTCTTTCCAGACACATGAGTGTAAGGAAGAAAGTAACAGGCTTAGTTCTACTCTGTAATTTTATAGATTTTTATCTCGGATAGTTTTACACTGAGGATAGTCAACTAATTTCTAAGCATATGGGCCTGTCACTTGCTTTTGTAACAGTGTGAAGATATAAATAAAATATAAACAAAATGTGAGATACAGATGTCATGCACAAACACACAATGAAGTATTATTCAACTACAAAGCTAATGAAATTTAGTCATATACAGGAAAATGTAAGCAAGTGGGGATCGTTATCTCAAGCCAGACTAAACACATTTTATGGTTTTTTCCAATACTGTATATGGAATCTAAAAAATAATAATAATAAACATGCAAACACACACACACACACACCAAAGATAACATGAAAGTAGAGGAGATATTATTAAACAAGAGAACGGGAATAAGGAAAGTGGAAAACGGTTAGTATCAAAATATGTTATAGGCATGTATGAAAACCTTCTCAAACTTTTCATGAAGTAGGTGTGTTTTGATTCTCATAACACTGAATGAGTGTCTTCTACTGAAGGGTAAATGAAATGAATCTAATAACTTTCTTATGGTGAGCTGGGAAGACATTGTGTTAAATTCAAACTTGGATACATCTAATTTAAAGGTCTGATTACATCCACTATATTGTCCCTTCTGTTAACTGAGAAATGGCTTAAAGCTATGGGCACAGAAAATGTGTTTCTTTGGTAAAAAGAATACAGAGTAATGTGGCGCAGGCATGTACAAGCATCTGAGGCTTAAAGTCCTACAGAAGAAAATGCCATTTAATTCCTTGTCATTAGAGATCAAAAGAAAGGCTAAAGAGGCAATTACTACAGTTAATCTTAAAAGCAATAGCAAGTAGGGAAGAGATGGTAGAGTTGAATCCACACACGCATAGCAGACCTTGTGGCCAAAGACAGATATTGTCTAGGCTTTTCCAACAACCAGGTGGAAAACTATGGTAAATTACTTTTCTTTTCTGAAACCTATCAACTTTCACTTGCTTGGTGCATTCACTGTTGAAATTACAGATTTCTCTCTTATGTCTTTCTATGGGAAAATACTTGGTATCATTCTCACATAAGAGAAATCTTATTAAGAATAACAAAAACAATTTTGTTGAACTATAGCTGTGTCTCTCTTCACCTCATCACAATAGAAACATCTTAATGTTCTTTAAAATACTTGTATCCATCTCTTATGTTCTTGTCTCTACCTTTTAAAAATGGGTAAAGTGAAATACATTGAAAATTTGTTAAGTATATTCATTTTGTTCTTTCTCAGTGTATTATCATCTCAGTTTATAGCTCAATACATGTAAGTTCACTAGGAGGTTAAGGGCAGTTTGTGCAATCCAGATCCAAAAAATACTCACCCGGAAAGCAAATGCTATTATGATTATTGTTTTTTTAAATTTTAAAAATAGAATTAATTTATATATGTATATTTCTAAAATTCTAGTTATGTTTTATGATTTTTGAAATTTATATTACTGTAATTATTCTGCAAGGTTTTTTGATTGGAGGCTTTTCCTAATCAGTAGAATTTTTAAGATTTGGCCATACTGATAAATGCAAATGCAATTCATTATTTGTTCTGTGTATTGATCAATTAAACAAATGGATGCAAATTTACTTATCCATAGAATCATTAATGAACACTTGGAATTTTTCCATCTGATGTTCCAAACCATGCTTTACATCTCACACATATCCTAATAAAACACTGAAAGAATTTCACTGAAGCATATATTTACAGTGGAGTGCAAAGTGCTTTTAAATTCATTAGTAATAATTGAGTACTTTATTCTTGATTTGTAAGATTTGCCTGCATATTATGCATAACAACTTTGGAAATGTAAATAGGTGTGAATGTCTCCTTTTATTGTATGAATTTTAATTTTGGTAGTTGATAAGTAAGTTTATCAATCATTGTATTTTTAAAGTGATACATCATCTCTGTCCATATTTATGGGCTTCCATGGGATATTATATTACATGTATATATTGTGTAATGGTCCTTGTAGAAGAAGCATATAGTTATTTCTTTGTGGAAAGAAAATTCAAATTCTCCCAAATATATTTTTTGAAATATAAATTGCACTCTTGTTATCTATGTTCATCTTATTCCATGACCAGATTTTTTTCTTGCATTCAACCTTAATGTAGTGCCATTGAGCAGACTGTCCCAATTTCTCTACCTGTTTATCTCAGTCCCCAGTAAACATATTCTGCTCTCAAGTTCCATCAAATCAACTTGTTTAGATTCAACAATATTAGTCATTTTGTGTCTGAATTAGTTCACTTATTGCATTGTCCTCTAATTCTATGTATAATTTTACAAATGACAGTATTTCCTTTTTATAAAAGTTGAAGTGAATACTATTCCATAGATGTAGCACACTTTCTTTTCCCATTAACAAAGTGAGGGACTTTCATACTGACACCATTTCTTGGCTATAATGAGTGGTGTAGCAATAATCATGGGAATGCAAATGACTGTTTGAAATACTAATTTTATTTCCTTTGGATGTCTATATCTATGAGTGATGTTGGTGAATCACAGTTTTGGTGTTTTGAAGAACTTCCACATTGTTTTCCATCAGGGTTATGTTAATTTGCATTTTGTTCAAAAGAGTGTGAGGATTCCTTTCCCTCCATATCTTTGTTAGCATTTTTATCTTTTATTTTTATTTATTTATTCTCTAATAATTATTTTAATTGTAGTGAGCTTATATATCACATGGTGAGTTTATAGTGCACAGTGGTCTTGATTTCCATTTCCCCACTGATTAGTGATGGTGAGCACTTTTTTCTACATACCTGTTGACCATTTGTATGCTTTTTGAGAAATTCTTATTTAGGTCTACAGTTCATTTTAAAATCAGAATATATATTCTCATACTGGTGAATTCCATATATTCAGAATGCTAACCATTATCATATCTTTATTTTACATTTGTACCTAGTCTATATTAAATTCAATTTAGTGTATGAAATGAAGTTGAATAACTAATTTTTACAAGACCTGCTAAATAATCTCTCTTACACTTACTGATCTAAAATGTCTAATGTGTTCCTAATTAACTCCTATACATGGAGAAGCCTTTGTCTCATAGTGTGTCATCCTTCATCTGTCTTTAACTCATACTTAATTTTTTAAAATTTTATTTTAAAGAGGATAAAACAGAATAAAAACAACCAAAAAAAACCAATGTAAAAGATACAGGGCTTCAAATCATTACAAAATCAAACATAGTTACCATAATGCCTTTTGATGTCTTGAAAATAGCTGCAGATAACTTTGGACATAGTAAAGTTCAAACAGAACAAAATAGAATAGAAACAACAGCTACACAAAACAATGAATGCAATAAAGGACTTAAAAACAAACCAATAGTAAATCCAAAATTGCTACCATAATATATCTTGCTGTCTTTGAAATAGCTGCTCCTACCATCTGATTTAACATAGTCAAATAAAACAAAAGAAAATAAAACTCAACCCAACAAAACAATGGAAATGGTATGGGGCTATGACCATAAGGAATCAACAATGCCTCAGAAGAAGATCCCCCTAGATGCCACACTGCTACTGCTATCTTCCGAGCCTATGATCAGACCACTGATTCTAGCCCTGCAAGGTTAGTGAAACT
This sequence comes from Hydrochoerus hydrochaeris, assembly GCA_004027455.1. Taxonomy (NCBI): domain Eukaryota; kingdom Metazoa; phylum Chordata; class Mammalia; order Rodentia; family Hydrochaeridae; genus Hydrochoerus; species Hydrochoerus hydrochaeris. The sequence goes on from PVLA01003160.1 coordinate 211,392, forward strand.
CCAAGGCACCACAGGCATCCAATTGCATTTCACCTCCATAGCTATCATGACAGCCTGAGTTTCTCCTGCTAAGCCGCTAGCTCCAGGCAGAGGGTGGGCATGAGGGTATGTTGTTTGCTACTCCTTCTTGCTTGCCAATCCCTCTTGCCAGAGGGGCTGGTTGATCCAGTCTGGTGGCAGCCCACACATGGCACTGGTTCCCAGACTGGGCTTGCTTCCTGGAGTGGCCTTCTTCTCTCTACCTTTGATCCATGAATCTTAACTCATACTTTAAATATACATATATGCAAGGGTACAAAACAAAAAATGTGCAGTAAAATGGGCAATTACAAAGCAGACACACATGACACCAGCACTGTGATCAATAAATAGAATTTTGTTCATCCTCTCAAAGCTTTCATCATGTCTTTCTCTAATTCTAATTCCCCATCCTCTTCAAGTTCACTTCTTTCTTTCTACAACTGTGCTTTCTCACATTTTTAGAATGTTAATATAGAATTGTTTTTCTCCTTTATGTTTGGTTTCCATTATTCAGTTTATTTGTATCACGGTGAAGTTTAAAACATTTGGTTGAATTTATCAAAGGAATGCTTCAATGGGCCACAAATATAAATGTACGTGTGTATTTAGAGATGGTGAAAATTGGATCATGTTCATATTTACAAAGTTGGATGTCAGAAAAAGGTCATGGCATCATGAATATTCAAGTTTTAAGTGTGTATGAATTTCCAGAATCGATCGCTAAGTTACAAAATCAAGGATCACTATGATCTTCAGGTAGTATAAAAAGGAAAAACACACAGACTATTGAAGTCTTGCTACTCATAGATTCTGAGATGTGTGCATCTAGGAAGATAGCTCTTGGGATGTACACTTTGGATCAGGGAAGTAAGCAGAAGTGGCCAGATGGAGAAGTGGACTAGCAGTGGAGTTATAAAGGCCTCAGCTAATAGCATGGCTGTCATTAGGAGCGTCATTCAGAATCATTCTTCCCTGGGATATGGGGCCATGTCTACATGTCTACATACATGTGTGAATTGCTCCAAGAAAGGGAATGTGACCATGAAGAGGGACACCATCTTCTAAATAAATAGTAAAAGGGATCTGAATTGAATGTCATGCAAAGAATCATTGCTGCAACTTAAATAAAGCACATATGAGTTATCATCTGTGGACCAAAAAGAATGTATTGCCAATCAAACCTAACCAAAAAACAACAACAACAACAAAAAGACAATAAGTAAGAATTTCTTGAGAATAAAAAGAAGAATCCCAGAGACAGAATTCTCAGAATCCTGTGAAGGAATAAAAGGCAAATAAATTGAAAATTACTAACTATACAAATAGTGATTGAAAAATGTGAATATTTAAATTTTATATAAACTTTATTATAGAGACACAACGCCAATAATGGTGTAATAAATGTGTTGAATTGAGAAGGAGTAATAAAATTTTATGGGGACAAGTGACAATGTGCTTTTACTATAGTAATTCTTATTTGTACATTTACTGTATTGTTTCATTACCTGTCATTGACCAAGCATTAACAGCAATTTATTCCAAATAAAAACGTTATTGTGTATCCTCATTCATCTTATTCACTGAACCTGCCACCATATGACTCAGGGATTTTCCTCCGAATCAAAATGGCCAAGAAAGGTAAGTTTTTGAATCAGTTCTGAATATCAAGACACCTACAACAGTGCAAATAAAGACACTCTTAAGAGAGGACTTCCAGAACTATTTCAAAATCTACCAATAATAAAGGGATAAATATATCAGAAGGGAGGGGAGTGTTCTGAGGGGGATTAATGGCAATGTATTTTTTAGAATCATAATTTTTATTTTTAAAAGACCAAACAGAAAAAATTATGGAAATGATACAGAATTCCATTTCAAACATTCATTGTGTTTTGTGACCATATTGCATATGTGAATATCAACTAGATTGCTGGTAATAGCATCTTTTTGTAAGACTGTTTTTAATGGATTTTTTCATATTTTAATGATACTTTCTGTTGTATCACTTTTTCAGTTTTCTACGTGTAGTATTGCCATAAAATACATAAAACTATACTTTTGCATGTTAAATCATTTTATGAGTCTTTAAAGTGTAGATCCTCACACTTCAATATTGTAATTTTTCTCTTTTTCTATTTACTGATCTTTGAATAAGTGGCAATGATTTATTTTAGTGCACTGAGAGAATTCACCTTGATTCTTTTTGTTTGTGGAGGGGTACTGGGAATCAATTTAGTACCTCATGCTTACCAGGCAGGTGCTGTGCCATTGAACTAAATCCTTGGCCCCTTAAGTGGATGCTTTTTGTTATTATAAGTACAACCGTTCCATTCAAATATTAAGGCATGGCTGAATAGTTTATCTTTTTTTTAAAAATTTGTAGTGTTCAAGTGAGATGACTGATATATTGTTCTTTGTTATATTTGACTCTGTATCACCAGATTTAAGGGAGTTCAATCTGTCTCTTTGTCACACTAGGAAACTTGCATTTTCAGTAATTATATGACTAAAAATAGACCAAAAATTGGGTTGATACAATGGAGGAAGGAGATGTTGTGGTGTAGGTCTGGCTGAAGGGAAGGATTTTTAAATTTTGAGAGTCCAATTCTTGCCATTGAAGACACAAAGAGAGGTATTATGTGGAAAAATCAGCTTTAATTTCTTCTTTGCTCCTTTAGTAAAATGAGAGCATATTAGAGTGATTAATCTCAGTATCTTTCAACTCAAGTACTCAAGCACTTGTATGAAGTCCTAAAGTTTATCCCAATGTATAAGATAAGCTACCAATAGCATTGGAAATAAAGCCTCCAGAACATATCGTTAGCTACAATAAGATGACCTAGCAGAAAGAGAAATTTCATGAAAACCATAGTAGCAGAATATGTGAATCAGAGTAATAGGAAAGGTATGACGAAGGATGAAAAAGAAGAGAAAATTGAAAAATAAAGGACAAAATAAAGAGATATGTGATATAATTGTACAGCAGAAAAATTATTACATGTTTGCAATACATAAAAAATGTGTTCATCTGGAGTATTGGTGCATACACATATTGAATGATAGTTCATTTTTTTCTGAAGACATAGAATCACAAAATCCAGATTATTCAATTTTGTCATTCTCCTGCTTTCCAATTATGTCTCTTGCAAATACCTGTCAAATCATAAATCTTTTGTCTTTTCTAGGGTTACTGTTTTTTTCTTTTTGTCTGTACTCTTTCCTCAGAATCCTCCTGAGTCAGATTTATCTTTCCTCAGCAACCTCACACATCACTCCCAGTGAAACTGCTCCTATGCCACTGTCCTGCTATGTCACATGCTTTCTAAACCCCAGTTGGTGTCTCTGTGCTGAGAAGACCGATTTCTAATATAATCACATAAGGAATGATTTTATTTTAAGATTAAGTGCTTTTCGCTTTCTGGGTGTGGTGCTGGGGGCTTCTATGAAGATGATGGAGCAATTCGGTGTTTCAAGATTACTATCGAGATGAGCCCAAGTGAACTAGGAGGATAAGGTGGTGATGCAGGAAATAAAAGGGACCAGAAATAAATGTTCTAGAACTATTTTCAAAGCTGATATGATGCAGTTTTGAGTCAGGGATTGTGATGTACCCTCCCTTGCCTTTCTTGCCTAGAATTGTTATTGCTATCGTAGTTTTCTTCTCATTTCAAATGAATTTTAGGAATGTTTTTCTAGTTCTGTGAGGTGCACTAATGGTATTTTGATGGAGATTGTATCTGTGTAACGATTTTGGGAGTATGACTTTTTATTATGTTAGTTCTTCCTAACCAAGAGCAAGGGATAATTTTCCATTTTATGATTTTTTTATTTCCTTTTTCAGAGTATTGTAGTTTTTAGTATATAGATCTTTTACTTCCTTTGTTTGACCAATTCCTAAGTATTTAATTTCTTGATGGTATTGTAAAAGGAGATGTTTCCCTAATTTCTCTCTCCGTGCATTTGTTTGTGTATACAAGTGCTACTCGTTTTTAAGTGTTCAACTTGTATTCAGTTACACTAGTGAATTTGGTTATTACATCTAGAAGTCTTTTGGTAGAGTTTAAGTGTTAATATCACATTGTCTTTCTGGTGTGAGAGACTGAAAGTGTGAATAAGAACCAAAATGTACAATAAATATTATGAAATAGGAAGAAGTTTTCCAAAAGGAAAGAGTAACTAGGGAGAGGTGAGAGGGAAAGGAAGAGAAAAGAAAAGTAATAAGAAAAGCAAATGGAAACCAAGCTTTGTAAATAAGGAGGGGAGAAGGCTAGAGAAAAAAGAAGAATCAAGATATATCATGTACAGGTACAAATTGCATATGATGAATGTGATCATTACATGTATCTAAATTATAGCAATGAACTTAATAATAATAAAGTAATACTACAATAGTAAAAAACCTGCTATAATACAGTGAAAAAAAACCTGAAATCTGAAAAACTACATCCTAGGATTCTGCAGTTTTTTAATTGATTTAAATTGCTCAATTTATGATCTTACTTAACATGGTCATATATATATATATATATATATATATATATATATATATGAATATAGATAATATATTTGCCTTTTTGAAGGGTAGCGTAAACCAGGATAAATAAAGCAAAACTCTGCTGGTATAGTCTGGGTCTAATCTTGCAATGTTTTCTTCTTACAACTGAGAAGATCAGTCCATGTTTCCAGCTTTGTCTAGCCTATGGCCAAATATTAACTTCCATGTATTAAGAACCAACAGCCTAAAATTTTAAAAGGAGTTAATATACAATTTTAAAAGACATTATTTATTTCACGCACATTTATTCTGTTATATAAATTAAGTAATATCCACTACAGTTCATACTCCTACTAGTGAGTAGAGTTGAACTGATTTTAAAACTGAAATCCATAACTCTAACTCTATCTTCTATTATTCCAATTACTAGGAGTTCTTCACAAATCAGAATTCCTGGTTTTCTGAAGTGCCAGGGCTTTGAGCATACATTATATAGGTCCAAGCTTGGGTTTATATCCCAGCTCTGCCACTCATAAAATGGGGACTGATACTATCTCGTTTGAGAAACACTGAAAATAAGAATACATATGTATAAGACTTTTAATCAGTGCCTCACATGTTGTAGCTATTTAATTAGTAGTAGTGGTTGGAAGTTTTGTTTTACATCAAGTCATTTGGTATCAATGTGGTTTTTCTGGGGGGGATCGTGTATGAAATTTGTGTAATCTCACTGCACTATCTACCAAGACACTCAAGCCCTTTTTCCAGGCCCTAGTGTTGGATCATGTCTTCTGCTCCTGCAATCCCCTTTCTCCACTCCACAGCACACATGAAACTTTGAGAAGTCTGTCTCCTGAGGACCACCGGTGAGCCTGTGGTACCTAGCTAGAAGCTCAGGTGTTTGGAATACACAAAACAGCAAATTTCTTCTTGTAAAGTAAGATGGTAGGTTACATAACAATTTAAATATTTAGATGTGTACAGTTATTTATGTACACACTTTATATCAATTCCATATTTGCTAATAGAACATAAAGCATTTTATTCAATTCCATTCCAAAAGCAACTATCAGTCACTTACACTGTTTTTACAATAGGAAAAAAAGTACCTGGAGGGTACATTTTAAACTGTTTGACTATTTCTCCAGTATATTAAAGCTTAAACTTTTCATTTCAACTCTACTGGTTCAGTTGAAGTAGTGCTAATATTTCTAACACTGTCTTTCATGTGGCGCCTTAAAAATGAATCTCTGGATAAATGTTTATAATCATTAGGGTAGGATTCACTTTTCATCAAACTAATATTTAACACTTAAGAATACTACTAAGTTTTGTTTTTGGGTTTTCTTAAATGCCAAAATATTTGCAGAGATGGTGTTTATGTAGAGTAATATCCATCCATAATATATATATATCCTATAGTATACCCTTTATGTACAATAGTAACCTATCTATAAATGTTCCTACGAGGGTACAGGAATCATACAACAAGGGTTAGATTTGACAAATCACTATTTTTTAATATTCTGCAAGTTAAGCTTGATGTTAAGCCTAGTTGAATAAAATTTAAAAAATAATTTCACACATGCAATTTTATAAAATTCAAATGTTAGTACCCGTTAAATAAAGTATTGCCCTTGAGTTTCTTGATAGCAAAGTGAGATTGCACAAATTTTGTACATGACTAAAAATAATTGAACATTTCCTTGTTTAAATATTTGTGAATTTTTCAAAACAGTTTTCATGCTATAACAAAGTTCAATATGGTCCACAAACTAAAATATTTGTTGCCTAACCTTTTGCCAGAAGTTTTGCTAATCTTTAATATAAAATAAATGTAACTGTAACTATTCATTGCTCCCTTTGCTATACCTTAGATCTTATATTTTACTGTGTGTGTTTCAGCTACCTACACATTACTTGCTCTCACTGGCTCTCTACTGTGTGAGTCATGTCTTTCCGCTGTCTTCTCACACCAACTTATTTCACTCTGTTTCAATCATACTCCTTATACCTTGCCCATTCTTCCTGTATACTATTCTATAATGGCTATTCTTTCTTTTATAAAAGTACTATTTTCAACTTCTACTTTTCCTCAGTTAACACCATTATAAAAAAGGCATCCTTTCTCAATAAAACACATTCATTTTTATTATTCCATCTCATAGAATGAGAATATTTTCCACACACTGAGATTTAAATTCTATTGTAACTTTCCCATAAATAACATATGTTCTAATGGAATTCATATCTTTGATATATATTCTTATTAATTCTATTTTCATCCTGCTATCTGCATCCTCTATATTAAAATAAATGCATATTAATTAAGCTACTAAACACAAAGGATGACATATATCTTCTGTTCTTGAAGAACTCATCTTCCGGTATGGAAAAAGTCTTAAAGTTGGAGGATGTATTATAAGACATTACCCAGGTTTACGAAGACCAAAGGGGATAAAGCTTCCATTGTATTATCACATCTGTTAATCCTTTTGCCTTCAGAGTTGATTTGTGTTTCCCTGCTGTGCAATTTCTAAGCATCTTTATGATCATGAAGCTCATTAAACTCCTCTGCTCTAATAACTCTGTCGTCTACTTCATGGTTACCCACAGCATGGCCACAATTCGGATCTTTCCAAGTACTTCTCAGACTCTTCTGATAAAGCATCATTAGTTCTGGTTTTCTTGCACTGCCTAGAACAACTGCTGAGCCATATTCTGATCTCCAGCTCTCTATGTGCCAGTACATCACACTGGCTTTACTTGTTTCTACTAAACAGAGACAGCCTCTAGGTTGCCATATTGAGTCCTTGATTAGCATTTTTGTCTCCATTACCAAATTTGATCCCACAATTTGCCAATGTTTGTTTCATCCTCTGCCATTTCTTAAGCTGAAGTGATTACTGATGACAATCATAAAAGTACTTAAATATTCAGTTAGGGCTAGGGATTTAGCTAGTGGCTCAGCACCTGCCTAGCAAGCATGAGGTCCCGAATGTGATTCCTGGTGCCTCCTCCCCCCAAAAAAGTTCTGTTAAACATGTTCTCTAAAACTATCTCAGACTCCATTGTTTTATGATACTCCTTAAATTGTTTATTTAGAACTAAATAAGGTTTGTTCTTGAAATTCTCAAATCACTTTCCATTTACTTCACTAACTATCCTTAAGATGAAGTCTGAATTCTGCTTTCATTAGATGATACAGCTTGTGCCTCAATCTTGCCCACCCACCCTTGTGAGGTCCAGTCTACTGAAATACACACTTAGTCATAGTTTCCTGAATCTTCAGTCAAATTATAATTATTTCTAATAAAAGTATTAGGGAAAAAGCTTCTGCATTCCTTGAAGATTGGTGGAGATCATGTGATCCACACAGAGGCAACCACAGGGAAAATCTCTCTATGAGCAACCTACACTGTGTGGGAGAGAAGCCCCTCCCTCACGATAAGGATGCTTAGTAATTGATGAGTCAGCCTTCTACTGTCAGTGTCTTTCAAATTCAGAGACAAACAGGACCACTGAAGAAGTTAGACCCCCTTCTGCATCTGAATGGCATTAATGGAAGTCTGTAAGAGTCAATTAAGAAGGAAGCTGTGGTTATGCTTATATTCGCTGAAGCAGTAGAGCAGGTATTCAGCCCTTAGGCTGCCTTTTAGCAGGTGATAGATATTAACTTCATAACATAACCATGCCCAGTTTCAGAATTCCCCTACTGTGTGCATGAGGAGTAAACTGGCCCTCCCTGAAATTGATCTCAGTTTTAAAATGGAGCCCTGAATATAAGATATGAAGTAAATTTGTGGAACACAGTGAATTTCAATACATTATAAGGTTAGAACTATAGAGAATAAGAATTATGTCTAAAGATAATAATATTCTGTGTTGGTATTTAATATAATGATGACCACACTCAGAAGCAAGCTTTGTTCAATCTGAGACAAGTACACACCATTACTGGGTGAATGGGAAGCTGTCTTCAGAAGATTAAAGAAGCTAAAAGGAAGTTTATATGTGCGTATATAAATATTAACAAAATTATACATATGAAATATAAATGAAATTGAAGCTTGCTTCTGTATGTATACAGCCTGGTAGCTATGAACTTTAGCCTGGTTACACATCATCACTGGGATGGTGGCAATGGTTTTACCTCACATCTTACTCGCTGCTCCATGGTCAAACCTCAAAGGATTGCTGTTTCTACTGTGATGTCCCTTTAGTGAATGAAAATTGATGTGTTTAAAAGCATCTAGTTTCAAAAAACTTTATCATCCTCTCAGTTACATCTTTCCATTCATTGTCTCCTCACTTTTATTGTCATAGCACTAAAATCATTTTAACACAAATTAAACTAAAAACCATATGCCCTCTACTGTCCCAATTTCTAAATTCTATTCATTTCCCCCACAGTATAACATGGACCTCTCCAATATTCTTTATTATACCATCTGCTTGTTAGAAATGTATTATCATTGCCTCCTCCTACATACTCCTGACCATACAGATAGAGCATCCTTCCGAGAGGTAACTGGTTGATATTCCAAACAATATATTTTAAAATAGGCCATGGGGAAAAGGTACCTTAACATCTATTAGTGCAGGAGAATATAAATGACTTAAATGTGGACATATCTCACAATTTTTTAATCACAAAGGATTCTAAATTCATTTAAAATGAGATTCATTCCTAATTTATCTTTGAAAATTCTGTACTCCCAACATTTGGCCAGGTTCAAAATACCAGTGAAAAACACTGATTTGTTTATTAAACATTGAACTTGACCCTCGGTCAACGAATGTCCTTACTAAAGACTGTTCTCATGTCATCACTAAATGTTTTCTTTCTTCCTTATTTATCTTACCAACCATCATTTAACAAAGTGCAAGGCTAGAAAGAAATGACTGAGAAGGAGAAAATGAGCCTTAGACTTTGGTGATGTTAGGACAATTCAGTGTTTTCTCTCTCTTATTTATGAGAAATGAGGACAATGACATTAATTTGGTTTGCTTTTGTTCTCAGTGGTGTCAGAACTTTGAGACTGTATTTATGGAAAATATTAAAAAATATCACAGTAATATAAAACAGGAAAGAATTCCAGCAGAATTCACTGGGTAAAATCTAAAAGAGAAAACTAAGAAAGAAACCATGGACTTTGTCACTCATTGACTGAAACAAACCCAGGCAGTGAGTCTCATTTTCCTTTCATTTTTCCAGGCACATAAATATTATCTCACATGGAGGCAGAGAGCTGGAAGGGTAGTTAGGAGAGTCTTTTCAGAGTGTATTCGATATGTTTTGAATACTGTGTCAGTATATATATTCTACTTCTTAAGCGCTTTTGTTATTTTCTCCTCTCCAACTGTATCAATTTAGGCTGCCCTGATCCTAAAGTATTAGATCACAACAAGCATCTTAAATGCATTCTTACCAGTGAAATCTAGTATGTACTTTTGTATCAGAATTTATGGCTTTTACAGACATAGTTTTTCCATATTAAAAAATGTAAATAACTTTTAAGAAGTATGCAGTCAAAAATGACCCAGAGTTCCTAGTTGTTGAATGTTGAAAAGATATTTTCGTTTCTGACAAAAAGAAGCACAAAATGTGTCATTGGGTAAAAACATAAGATTGTCTGATAGAAAATAATACAACAGAATGTTGAAAGAGAGAGGACTCCACTATTGTGATGGATTGACAGCTGGTGGTCAACTTGTAACACTCGACTGAACTGAATCAGCCTGGCACTGGGTGAGGATGATCCACCCGAGGATTGTTGCAAAGAAGAACTGTAGAGGTAGACGTGTTGTTGTGTAGTGTGGTTGGTTCTCCTATTGCTGTTGGTTCTCCTAGAGGAGCTCCCCAGTCTTCTTTGCTGATATAAACTTGTCTGTTCTCATCATTAGAGGAGCTCGGGAACTTGGTGTCACTGAGAATAGCTGCGGTTTATTTTAGGGGAGCTCTGTTCCTTTGTACATCACTTCCTGGCTCCCAAGGGGAAGATGGTAGCACTGTTAATCTCCGGGAGAAGGTTGCTGCACTGGCTTCCTGGTAGTTGACTTGGCTGTTCTCATCATAGGAGGAGCTCAGGACCTCGTCACTGAGGGTGGCTCTTGTGCTTTCCTAAGGAGCTCTGGTTCTTATGTTGAGTGTTGCTTCCTGGCTCCGGTACAGAACCCTCAGCCTACTGACACAGATCCTTCATCCCGCTAACATAGACTTTCTGGTTTTCAACACTGACCTTTGGGCCTTCCCTATGCAGATCCCTAAAACAGACTTGTATGAGATATTCTCATGGGATCTAGGCCTCCAGTTGGACTAATAGGGGTCATGGGCTGTAGGTCTTCAACTGGATTCATGCAGGAAATTGCTATGGGATCCAGGCCATCAACTGGATTCTTTGGGCCTTTAGTGTGTGGACAGATTTCCTGCACTTGCTTTGCATTTGACCTTTTGGTGACTATTATAAAATAATTCCATAAATTATGTGTCCCATATTAAATTGATTTCCTCAGAATCTCTGACTACACCAATCATATTTTTTATTTGCTTCTTATCCAATACCTCCGTGTTGGTTCTTAAGAACATGTCCTTTTTCTATACCAGTGCTGGGGATTAAACTCACAGCCTTCGCACTGAGCTCACCCCTTAATCTTTATTATTTTTATTTTATTTTGAGACAGCAAGTTGCCTGCACTGGAGTTGAACTTGCAGGGAAGCTTTCTCAGTCTCCCAGAGTCTTGGGGTTATAGACTTGTGCCACTATGTCAGGCATAATTCCACATTTGGATACTTGCTAGAAAGACACAGCATATAGGTATCCATAGTGAAAACACTTACTACACTGATGTTGTAAGGTTATACGACCTGAATATAAGGTAAAATACATGAGTAACTTCAACTTATGTCTAAATATGCGATATTCTTTCCAACAATAAAATGCAGTGACAAGAATATAAAATCATTACCCACAGAGACCAATTAGAAGCTCAGTGTCCTACGTTTATTATCTGGATGGGTCATGGATGCATTGTCTGACACTTACCAAAATTTCAGGTTCACGGAAAGAAAGAACCTGTTCAACAAAACGGTCCATTTAAAATGAGGTTCAAATAATTAAGTGCATTTATTTGGCTGACGTGTAAGAGATGTAGCCAAAAAGTAAAGTGATATTACTTTTATTAAAAAAAAAGCAATGCTTAAATTTACTTCTCTTATTTATTGTCAGGATTTTTATTACTATCAAAATGCTTTTAAGCATTAAGATAAAGAGTGGGACAGACCATCCACAAGTATTTTTTAAAAGTTTTTATTGAAAGAGAAAAAAACAGAAAAAGGTAGAAATATTTCAGAATTTCAAAAAAAAGGATAAACAGTAAGAGATTACTGGTTGATAAATTACATATTGTCCTTTTAGAAATAGTTGTTCAAGCTACAAAATTAGAATGCACAAAGTAGACATTCAAGCAGTGAGACTGCAAACAGATCTGTTCAACAATCCTACAAGAACGTAGAAGTATGGTTATCAATCCTATACACTTAAATATTCATGCAGTTATGTCTTTTATGGCACTTCCTATTTCCTCTCTTTTTTGCAATAACAATTATGTATTTTTTAAAAATTTTATTTAAAGAGAAAAAAAGCAAAAGAAAAAGGGTAGCAACAATACAGAATTCTAAAAGAAAAAAGAGTAAAAACACTAAGAAATCACTAGTTGATAAATTACATATTGTCATCTTGGATGTACTTGTTCACGTTACAAAATTAACAGATACATAGTAGACATTCAAACAGTGAGACTGCAAACAGTTCTGCTCAATTATCTAACAAATATTCAGCAATATGATTATCTATTTTACACACTCAAACATACATGCAGTTATATCCCTTAGAGCACTTTCTTTTTCTCTCCCTTTTACAATAGAAATTACACATTTTGAGTTTTATTACTCTTCTAGTTCTTATCACTTTTTACACTAGAGACACAATGTGATATTTATAAATACAACTCTTACTTATTTCACTAGTGAGGATAGTCTCAAGTTGTGTCCATTTACCTATGAAGGCCTCAAGATCATCCATTTTATATCTGAGTAATATTCCATTGTGTAAAAATACCACATTTTTTCTTCCACTCTGCAGTTGATGGGCATCTTGGTTGTCTCCAAGATTTAGCTATTACAAACTGTTCTGCTATGAACATGAGTGCACATATATCACTGTGATATGAACTTTTCAGTTCTTTGGGGAAAATACCCAGGAGGGGAATAGCTGGATTGAATGGAACTTTCAATCCTAGTATTCTGAGAATTCTCCATATGGATTTCCATAATGGTTGCACCAGTCTACATTTCCACCAGCAGTGGAGCAGTGTTTCTTTTTCCCCTGCAGCCTCACCAACATTTGTTATCAGTTGTTTTCTTGATGGCAGCTATTCTTTCTGGAGTGAGGTGAAATCTCAATGTTGTTTTAATTTGCATTTCTCGAATGACCAGAGATGGTGAACATTTCTTCATATATTTATTTGCCATTTGTATATCTTCCTCTGAGAACTGTGTGTTCATCTCAGATGCCCATTTTTGGAAAGGGTCTTTGAATTTGGGAAACTTGATGTTTTTCAATTCTTTATACTTTCTGGACATAAGTCCTTTGTCTGAGGGGTTGCTGGTTAAATTTTTTTCCCACTCTGTGGGTTTTCTTTTCACTCTGTTGGTGATTTCTTTTGAAGTGCAGAAACTTTTCAATAATATGAGATCCCAGTTGTTGATTCTTTGAAGTGTTTCCCCTGCAGTTTGAAGTTTGTTCATAAATTCTCTGCCTACCCCTATGTCTCCAAGACTTCTACCTACCTTATCTTCCAGTAGATTTAGTGTTTCTTTTTAATATTTAGGCCTTTGATCCATTTAGATTTTAATTTTGTGCATGGTGATATGCATGGATTTAGTTTCAGTCTTCGGCATGTGAGAGCCAATTTTTCCAACACCATTTATTAAAGAGACTATCCTTCTTCCAGTGGACATATTTAGCCCCTTTGTCAAATATCAGGTGGCTGAGTGTCTTTGTAGTTGTGCTTGCATCTTCTAATCTGTTCCATTGATCCTCAGGTCTATTTCTTTGCCAATACCATGCTGATTTTATCACTGCCATCCACAATCCCTTATGCTTCCTGATGTAGTCAAGTTTGTCACAGTGTACACAGTTAAAATAACAACCTTAGGAAACAAAAACAGAAGTGTGCCCACTCAAGGCAAATGAAGCAACTGTTAGAGCAACAATAAAAGTGTATAAATTCTAATTTCTGACTTACGGACCACTTTATAATGTTTGCAATAATGAAAGTGAAATGAATAGATCCTTAGATGAAATGCATTTCCCCCGTCACTGAGAGCATCTTTTTAATTAAGAAATATGATTCCATGCATTTTGGTATACTACAGGATAAAAAAGACTTTATTATAGTAAAATCATAACATGCTTTTCCTTTCATTTATTAGCATTATTTTTTTTAAAAAGTAGGTTCATTTTTTCTTAATCCGTTTTGACTTATTTTGTTTGTGACCCAAGTCTTTCATTTAGTATTTTAAATAAGATAATTGAGATTACTCCAATTGCATTCTTTGATTCCACTCTTATGAAGAAATAGATGTTTCATATCTTTTACAGGTTTATAAGCTCATCCTCTTAACTCTTTTCCACTTTCTCTTATTTCAACTACCTTAGTACTGGCCACTTCCTTTTATTTTCTTCATTTTTTTATTTAAAGAGAAAAAAAACAGGAAAAAGGTAGAAATATTACAGAATTTCAAGAAAAGAAGATAAATAGTAAGAAATCACTAGTTGATACAATACACATTGTTCTTTTAGAAATAGTTATCCAAGTTATAGGATAAAAGCACACAAAGTAGGCACTAAAGAAGTGAGAGTGCAAACAGATCTGTTCAACAATCCAACTAGAACCTAGAAATATGGTGATCAATCCCACACATCTAAACATACATGCAGTTATATCATTTATAGTGCTTCCTATTTCCTCTTTTTTTTTACAATAGCAATTATATATTATAAAAATTTTATTTAAAGAGAAGAAAAAGAAGGGTAGCAATAATACAGCATTCTAAAAGAAAGAAAGAAAGAAAGAAAGAAAGAAAGAAAGAAAGAAAGAAAGAAAGAAAAAGGAGAATGAGGAAAAGCCCCACTAAGAAATCTGTAATTTGTAAATTACGTATTGTCATCTTGGATGTAGTTGTTCAAGTTACAAAGTTAAAGGGTACATAGTAAATATTCAAACAATCAGACTACAAACAGTTCTGCTCAAAGATCCAACAAAGATTCAGCAGTATGGTCATCTATTTTACACATTCAAACTTACATGCAGTTATATCCCTTAGAGCACTTTCTTTTCCTCTCTTTTTTACAATAGCAATTAAACATTTTGGTTTTATTACACTTGTAGTTCTTATTTACTTTTTACACTAGAGACACAATATGATATTTATAAATATGATTCTTATTTATTTCACTAATGAGGATAGTCTCAAGTTGTCTCCATTTGCCTATGAAGGCCTCAAGATCATCCTTTTTATAGCTGAGTAATATTCCATTGTATAAAAATGCCACATCTTTTTC